>JAGVSQ010001626.1:0-28170 GCA_022683975.1 Rhyacophila evoluta | reverse complement strand
ATATCAATATCCGAGGCAATCTCGTTAAACATCACCAATGCTCTCCGCATTGGCACGACTACTGGCACGATAGTCCTGCATTTAGGAATGATATTCGCACTAATCATCCCAAAATATCACAAATAAAAAAATTAAATTTGTGTTATGGACTTGTCTTGTGAAAAACAAAAAAATTTAAATATTGTGTTAATAGTGTTTGATATTGATTGAAGTATTATATTTTGCAACGCAATCAATGATATATCCCTATATATTGAGCTGTTTTCGACAAAAGATCATAACCAGCAATTTGATAGACTGGCGAAAGATTGTGATGCATAAATTATGACTTCGGCTATTGCATTCCTTACGATCTTTTGCTAGTCAAATTGCCTTTCTTATTCTTGTTTCTTCTTTAATAAAAAAAATTGATTTTATTTACAGGTTTCCAAGGACAGTAGGCTGCCTCATAGGTTATGCGTTGATTGCTCAAGATCAGTAAAACAAACCATTCGGTTCAAAAACAAATGTCTACATTCCAACCGAATTCTTACTGAATTATTGCAAACTAGTCTCACCTTTGGCGGCCAGGTATACATTTTGTTTATTTCGAGTATTTCAGAATTTTTTTATTATTATTATACATCTCCAATGTATGGGATTCGATTCCGTCATCCCCTAATTCTAAGTAAGTCCACCTGCTTATCAAATCCAACCAAAAAAATCATTTTTAATATGACAATCGTCTAAGAACCTATCCTGTTAAAAAATACCTGTTCACATCCCCAGTTTTTTTCTTGTCTCTTATCTTACGAAATATCAAATAACGAAAAATCACTAAAAGTGAAACCATATGCTATCAGTGCTCTCAATTTCCTGACTATTTGTTTATCTCGGAAACTTTGACATTTGAAATGGCTGTGCGCGCACCGGGAGACCAATCAAAATCATTGACAGCGCTAGGTTTCACGTGTTTTTTGCGTCCGCTATCATGAAAATAAAGTATAAAAATAATACAGCAATTTCTAATTTGCGCATCGGTAAGCGCAAGAATATAACAGACTAAAGGGTGAGGGTTGTTCTTTGAAGCCGAAATTCCTTTATATAAAAATCAGTTTTCCGAATGCATTCCAAGAAAAGAATCAAGTTTTTTTCAAAAATTCAACTGTCTAAAATTACGAAAATGTAATAAAATTTTCCAAGATAATAACTTCATTTTTTCCAGTTTCAGTCGTGATTTGATACTCACAGTCGGTCACCTTTATCTTCTAACTACTGTAAAACATTTTCATCGGTTACATCTTCTCCATCATTATTCTGTATCATTCTACGGAAATCAGGAATTTCTAACCCTTCTAAATCAATGTCGGCATCATGGTCATCAAAAGATTTCTTCCATCCATTTTCCGATATTTGCACTTTTGCTTCTTTACGGATATTTTGTTCGTTTTATGCAAAGTCCATTATAACGACGTTATATCCAGATTTTACCCTACTCAAGTTATAATTATGCAGTACTTTATTTTTATTTTGTTTATTGTAATGTAACATTTTAATTTGCTCCATATGTGCTGCTGCATGTTATATGATTTTCATTTGTATTTTAGTTTGATCTGAATGACCTTCGCAAAGAAAGAAGAAAAATTTTAAACGATAATCAATTGACACTCTCAAAAACACTGACGGTGGATTGCCTCGACAAAAGCACCCGCGGTCCTATTGAGCAGTCTAAGACCTTCACCAACGTCATTAAAAGTTCTGACAATAATTTTCCCGATCCCTTTGCCGACCTTGACCTCAAGGAAGATGAACCGCTCAGCCTGATTGGTCAGAGAGGAAGAAATATCCCAACTAATTTTATAACCTACAATTATGATGGAGATTGGTTTTTTGATCACATCAACAGCACGTGCCCGGAGAATATTTATAGTGAAGTTTCCGATAAATTGTTTGTGATCGATTCGTTGGTCTTGGATGAGGAATTGCCAAAAACAGACAATCATACAAATGCTAATAATTTTAATAATCACGATGATAGTTGGAAAGGTGAAACATCTGTTAAAAAAGAAGTCAGCAATTCGTTATATGTTGAAGTTTCAAAAGCTGACGGCGATGAAATTGAATTTCATGACGATGATGACGATGAGGATTTCGATCCTGGAGATCTGTCCCCGAGTGTGAAAGAAGAATATTCAGATTACGATGAGAATAAAGATTCTGTTAAAGTTAAAAAGAGAAAAAAGAGAAAATCTCACAAGAGAAGTATAACTGTTTTAGATGATGACGCAGAAGATGAATTAAATTTAAGTAGCATTAAAAAGCAAACGGATCCTGCGTCTTTAAAAAGAAAACGTAGCACTGTTGACCGTTATGAATCATCTTCAAAAGAAAAAAGTGAGATGAAACTAGAAAAGAAGAAATCAAAATCAAAGAGGGACCCTAACAAAAAAAAGGGGCCGCCGAAAAGAATTGTGGAAAAGACGGGTCTGCAGATTTATCACTTTGACGAGTCGTGCGTGAATGTGCTTAAGCTAAGCACTGAGCAGCAGATCCAAGATCTTGAGGATGCGAAAAAAACTAAGCAATATGCCGACGCGCCGTACAAATGTTCTCTCTGCGCCAAATGGTTCACTTATGAAGTCAGCTGGCAAGCGCATATGCTCAGGCATGAGGAAGTAAGTGAACAATTAGTTTATGTTTTGTAAAATTGTATTTTAAATATGCCACCCAAACGAACAGACATTGCAAGAAATAATTAGTTTGGTTGCTGGTCATCTCGGTTGTGATACCATCATTAAGAATATAATGTTGCAAAGTGAAATAAAGTAAAGAAAGAGATTGCTGTAAAAAATAATGCACAGCAAGTTTCAACAAGTCTACTTTTAAAAACTATTAACTAAACTAAATTTTATTAGGTTGTAATGTGTAGCCCACTATTGAGATTTGGTATAAAATCATTGTTTAAGGCAGGGAAGAGAAACCTATTCATGTTCATTTATCTGATATTAAATAAGATTTTCAAGAAACATATAATAATGTGTTCCATTAATTTGTAAATGAATGAAAACAATAAAATATGGATTCAGTCGCAAGACCGCAGGTTCCTCATGTTCTGGTGTAAAGTTTCTAACATTTAAAATATTCAAACAGCTTGTAGAACGTGGTCTACATTGTTTGTGTTGACAATTTTATCCTAAAAGTTTACTAGGTTTTTATATTGATCAGCCGACATGATTCGAACTGAATATCTGAAATCTAAATATTATAAACATTTAATAATGAAATTGCACAATGGCTCAATAGGCTATTAAAGTCAATTGATAAAATGTAATGTTTTATTTTTAGTCGGCGGGCAAATACCTGTGCCTAATCTGTCAGCAGCGTTACACGTCACCGCGGAGTCTCCGCTGCCATACACTTATCCACCAAGAACGCCTAGAGTGTAAACAGTGTCTCAAGGTGCTGTGTGGCCGCTCCCATATGGCAAAACACGTGGCCAAGCATAAGGGCATCACGCAGACGTTCGAATGTGATGTCTGTGGTAGTACTAGCACGTAAGGATCAAATTTAATATTTATTCTTATATTCTTTATATTGATGGCATAATCAATAATGATAAAAACACATGTAGTTATGGTAATTTAAGAAGCTGATTTTTAAGTCAAAACTACTTTTTTGAATTTGTTAATTTACATATATTTATACATCTAGTTTTCCCTTTGAATCATTATTAATTTAAATCAAATCAATACAAATATATCCATGCACTTAACCTTTTTTTTAAATATCTTAATAAAACTATTTGTTAAAAATGTATCATTAGATTTAGTTGCAAAGTTTATATGAAAAAAATTTATCAAGATAAATTTTCACATTTTGAAATTCTATATGCTTCATATGCAAAGCAGTAACAATCATATTACATTATTATAGATGACTTGTAAAGTATTTACTAACAAGACAAGGAATGGAAAATTTAATGTTTTGCAGGTCTAAGAGTAATCACAAACGCCATATGAGAATGCACACATCCGAGCCGAAGAGATTTAAGTGTCCCTACTGTCCAAAGGTTTACACTCACTGTACCACCAGAAATGACCACACTGCGTAAGTGTATAATTTTATTTATAATACTGTCGCACTGATTTTATGATACTAAAAATACTCAACGTATCTAATACTGCTCATGACGCTACAGACAGACTTTTATAAAAATACTGAATTAAAATTGACACGAATATTGCAACTTAATTATTCCAAATGATATCTAACCTACATGTAGTAATTTTTGAGTTAATAATAATATGTACCAACTTCAATAATACACTTTAATTTTCAGCCGCGCTCACACCGGTCAGAAGAACTTCTCGTGCGAGGTATGTAGCATGGCTTTCGTGAACAAAACGGCTTTGAAGGCACACTCCATTCGTCACTCAGAGAAGAAGGAGTTCTACTGTGTGGAATGTGACAAAAGTTTCAAAACCAGATCATCTCTTGCCGCACATCTCAACGTTTCTGTCAAGCACGCCAACCCTGCCTTCCTCAAGTAATTAGCTTATAATATTGGTTAAATTATAATTTACCTGATTAACTTCTGTTAATTTATAAACGATCTCATACGAAATGGATATGGCTTAAAATAAAAATGAGCAGAATAATAAAAATATGAATAAAAAGTATTTTATTTGAAATTTTATTTAGAAAATCAGCAAAGCATAGGAATTACTCATACAAATTTGAAATACAAATACAATAAGTACCATCTGGTAATAATGCTTCTTGCTTAAATTTAGCTCTAAAAATCTTTTTTAATCTTCCAGATTTAAGTGTGACCAATGTGAAAAACGTTATGAAACCGCACGGCGGCTGAAACTTCACGTGGAGTGCGTACATCTACACTTGTTTAAGTGGACGTGTGAAAAATGCTCAGCTAGATTCCAAACACGTGGTGGACTTAAACATCATAGGGAGAGGACACACGAAGGGAAAATCATGGCAAAGACACACATGTGTGAGACATGTGGGAGAGGATTTGCGGTGATTATAAACTTTTTATTTATTTATTAAAATTTTCTGGGTACCGTTTTGCAATATTTGAATTATTTGCAGTTTTTAAAAGGAGTAGTCAACAGCTATTTTTATTGATTGTCACTATTTTAAACCCTTTTACGCATAAGTCATTTGAAATCTTACTTCACCTAGGTAGTGAATTTTTTGAATAGCCAGTATGGTTGAAAAGGTTAAGAATACTTGTAAAGAATTTAATAACTTCTAATCTACCTGTGAGTGTTAGTTCATATTCTTGTTTTTTTATATTCTAGTATAAGACCACTTTGAAAAACCACATTCTTACACATACGGGTGAGCAGCCACATGTATGCGACATCTGCGACCGACCGTTCCGGCAGAAAACAGCTCTCAAAACACATGTGGAACTCGTCCATCTGAAGCTCAAGAAACCCTACAAAAATAAGAAACGTAATCCCGATATGCCTCCCATGCCGCCAGTCATCATCGCCAGTGACCGGCAGTCCTCGTCTCTCATGGATAACAACGTGGTCGCACCTCCAATCGACTACCACCCCATGAACCACAAGTCTTCGCTCGGGATCATTGATTCGTTCTACAGGCGATAGATTACAGTATTATAGCTATACAGTTGAGAAAATTTAGACTTGCATATAATTTTAAGGGGCCTCTTAAATGATAATATTTATACTTGCATAATAATATTGCTATGTCAATCGTGATAAATTGCAATTATCGGAAGGTAAATAGTGAGTGGAATTAAAAGTGCTTCGACTGAAATGTAAGTGTTGATCTGTTAATATACTACTAAACATCAAAAACCGATACTTACATCAAATGTTGTGATTGAGGTGGCTTGACTTTGTGAGGAACTCGAAGATTAGGAAGTGGACCAAGCAGCTTCCACATTATTCATTTGAAAAGCGGAAATTAATTGTAATTTTTCAAAACCTGGTATGGTCTTTTAGAGTTTTAATTCCTATATAAATTCCAATGAAATGTTACGGTGCCCTTACATCTACAGTCCGCCTGTAATCTGGAGACTTTCAATTCAATGATTCAATGATTGATAGATTACATCTCATGCTCATGTGTGACCTGCCGCAATCCTAATCATCAGTCTTGGATTGACAGTCTCTGGACTGTAGGTGTATGGGTACCATTGGTCTATTACCAAGCAATTATTTTGCATCCATCGATAATACCATAATTTTTGATGCCGTCATAATTATAGATATTATCTTATTTTTACTGCCGAAACCATAGTCTGTAAGAGTGAGAAAAAAAGCAATGATTATGTTGAAAGAAATTGTCTTGAGTATTGATATCTTCCAATTGAGACAAAATGAATTTAGCCGGATGTTATTTTATTAATTTCTGGATTAAGATCTTTTTAATTCACCCGGAAAACATTCTGAAAATACTGACTGATTTTTCGCTTCTGGGTGTCTTTTTAATTAATTATTTATTTGTATTTAACTTTTATTCTTTCGTTATGACTTTTAAACCAAACTGTTTTTATGGCATGTTGTGAACGTTTTAAATAAATAAATGAATTGAATATTGAAATCCAAGATCCACTGACCATATAGTAACAATAAACACTTTCTTTTTATTAAAATTCTCAAAACTATTTGAATTATAACAAGGATACTGATGGAATCATGATATTTTCATTCATCATTATCGTGCTTAATGTATATATTGTCATGTAACGCCCATCTAAGAGATGTCTATTGGTGATAACTGAAGACTATGCTTGTATTTTTAGTGTCGTTTTAAGTTAGTTGAATCGAAGAATTTGTTTTCTATTGAGTGGACTTATGCAAAAGAAAAATTATTACTTTAGTGTTGATCTAAATATTAAATGAGTTTTTGGATAAAACAATATGCTGAGTTATTTGGACTCGGAGACACATACTTGACGCTGTGTATCTTTCTTTTTCTCGTGTAAGCTGCCAATCCCTTTACCCTCTTCTAATTCCAATAAATTCATTCTATGGCTAGTACCTGATGATTTTCTAGGAAGCCGGAATCTCTTATGAAAAGAGACAGGTAAAGCCGAGACATTTCTAAGACATGGTAGCATGTGTCCGAGCCAGTTCCAATGTCACCGTATGACTTAACTTTGTCCAGTGGCTATATTGTAACCAATACTCTTAGCTGTGATTATTGCTTGTTTCTCCGCAGTATGTGATTGATTCTGATCCAGCATGCCATCTTTTTTCAGATACATGCACCCCTTTATAAATAAAGTCACACCATATCTTCAGTATCTACCTAAATATGCTCTCCATTCACCCGCCCCGACCTTATATCTGGTCTTAATTAGGTGTATCCCAGAGCTCTGATATCGAGAAGTGATCTATTTTATTCGATGGCAATGTCTCGGAAGTAAATATATATCACCCAAGACTTAAGTTGCCACGCACTCAAATATGCTAAAGCTAAAAATAAATAGAACGAAAAGAGAGACTTATTTGGTAAAGTAATTCTGTGAAGAGATCATCACGCTCGCCGTATGACACCACAAACTTTTTGAAATTCACCCTTGTGGCAACCAATCTTCAGTATCTGTTCTTAATGTTCATTATATAATTATGATATTATTATAAAATCTATTTATTGAATACATGGCATTTGGTTTCCTATAAATTCCATACGGAATTGAAGGTCCTACTATAACAGCATTCATACATTCTGGATGTATCATCATCCGTTATGTGAACCTAAAAGCATTGATGCTTTCCGTCAGGGACTAACTCAGACCAGGCGGCTTGGAATCCCCTGGTCCTCTTTTGCACAGGCCCACTCAATTATAAAAAAATATTTTAATGATAACCTCAGTGTTCAATAAATATTGTTTTAGTTATTGTTTTTTTTTTATAAATCACTGTACTCAAAACCAAATTGACTCTCGCGGTTACTTCATAGTTGTATACAAGCTTTTAATAACTTAATTTTTACATTATCATCATCAGGACTTCAGCATTTGTTTTCCACCAAAAATTGAATTGGAAATGATGCACCTATGGTTTGCAATAAAAGAAAAACACAGTCAGCATTTTCTTAATTCTTCAATTGTTTGATAATTTATTAATATCTAGATTAACAAGATTGTTTTGCTGTTTAGTGGTCTACAAATTTTCATCAGATGCTCAATTTCAAAACCCAGTAAGTGTTTTAAAACAATGTTCAGAGTGTTGGTATCATACCATATAATATATCCGAAACTTCAACAAGAGACACTGATTTGGTACAAAATTCATAGCAGTGTATTTATATCAAGTAACAATAAAGTTGCAAAAATTTGTTTATTACTAGATTTTGAAGTTGGATAGCCGAATTATAAAATCATTCTATTAGTTATATCTTCTACAGTGTAATTAATTTAATAAATTCATTAATTACTTTTATCATAACAATGATATATCAGTCCCTGTACACAATAGAATTGTGCAATGTGTAAAATAATTACTATAATCAAATATTTTATGCACTATCAGACATTTGTGATTATCAAACAATTGCAAGAAACAATGAATATTATAATGGTGCCTTTTTTTGTATTTACAATACATAGTTTCACAGTTGTACCATTGTTACAAGTCTGCTTATGAATACCTGGCACCAAATCAATCTAGTTTACTCTGTCATATCGACTGTAGAGGAAAAAAGACGTAAACCAACAGAGATGAGATTTTACAGGAGGCATAAAAAGTCTAGTTAATGATTTGGGCCCAAGTCAAAATATTCAATAGACGCAATCTTGAAGTGCACGACTACTAAAACTGGTACTTTATTTACCCAATCTGATATTAATATAATAAATTATTTAAGAAAACTCAACAAAATTATGTGATAGTGCTTTTTCCCGGTTGCAAATTTCACAGGCCAATCTTATTTCAAACTTAAAAGCTAAATTTATACACTAATTAGAATTTAGAGCAGTGGTTCTTAACCGGTGCACCGCGAAAAAAATCATTAGACCAAACAAAAGTTGCAGTTTTCAACATCATATTTGTGCGAGCTCGGTTTCTCGACAATAACTAATATAAAAACCAAAAAACGAGAAAGACTTACGAATTTAGACGAAGAATTGAGTGTAGCTATATCAAATATTCGACCTAATATTTCTGAAATCTGCAAAATCCGGCAAGCTCAGGTATCGCATTAATTGATTTTTATATCAAATAAATTCCATTTTGTTAAAGGTAATTTTATTTAATGTTTTTCCGTATTTGTATTTATCCTTTATTTAATTATTTTTTCTTTAATAATGTCAGCATATTTTTTTGACCGCTTAATTCTGGTGCACCGCCATTTTTTCTCATGATCAAAAGTGCACCGCGACCTCAAAAGGGTTCAGAACCACTGATTTAGAGTTTACATCTTGTTCATAGAATTTATTAAGTTGTATACGTTGTGATTATTGAAAAAACTGAGGGTTAAATCCGTTTTCCTTTCTACAGTCAGTAAGAGGAGTACATGATAGGAGCATTTTTATTCTTTTATCATGCATTATACGTTCCTAATGTATGCAAGGACTTAACATTTTGCCTGGGTATTTATTTACACCTTCTCACTTGGTTGTATTATTGATTAATTGTCTTTTTCTGCTGAAATGAATCTTCCAGACGTTTAGTTTGGATTATTTAAATTATATTTCTAAATACTGAGTAGTTCCTTATTATTTTTATATATATATATAGCGTAACATATGCATTGCGATTATTGGCAGGCTTGTTGAATGGCTAAAGTTATTAGCCACATTATATATAGAACGTTTTTAGCATTCTGTCTTTATGATATAAGTGAAAAGCTAGTGTTTAATGCCTCTTAAGAAAAAGTATCTTTAAGAAATTAAGTAAGTACAACTATTAAATTTTAATAATAAAACTATTTCGAAATAATTGTTAGATGTAATATTAATGTAATTGAAATGTGTTAAACAGATAACCAGTTTTGATAAAATGAATTTTAGAATACGTAGCAAATTGCATAAGCCGATTAAAGTATTTATTATTGTATTTTAACGGATATAATATCTGTACCAACCAGGGATAAGTAGGTAAATCGTATTTTTGTCCAAATCAAGTTAAGTGTAACGTAAGGTAGATATTTTGGATTGGCAAGTTTAGAATAAACGAGTCAAAAAGTATTTAAATGGAATTGAAAGATTATTGTATTTTATACATAACTTCATTATAAAACTATACTATCGGATTTGTTTTTTATAATTGAATGAACGGAGTAAATTAATATTAAACAAGTTTAAAAATGGTTTCCCCAAAAGTTGCCTCTCATAATTCTACCTACTTATTCCCAATTAGTACAGATACGTTTTGTTAAATCGTGAATTTATTGATGCGTATGCGTTTTTAGTGGAAATCTTATACATACGTTACATCCGTGGTGAGCCCTGTCTATCGTAAATCCTTTTCACAACCTCATCTTTTAGTCATTATCATTTTTTCCCAGTCGTAAAGAATACAAAGCAATCCGATTTTAATATGTATATAATAATGCCATTTTTGGTATAAATATGAATCGATTAATTAAGCCAAATTTTCCATAAGCCATAAAAATACGGAATTGTTTCCATAAATGCATGAATACATCAATTGTAAACTATCTTTTTCTTGAAATCATAATGTAAACTTTATGAACTTTTTGTTATCGTAGTTACACCTGTATATCCTCATATTTAGTTTCGAAAAATAATACCTCAAGCCTTTATGAATTGTAATAGGTTATTTTTTGCTAGAAAAATTTAGGATTCGAATGAAGTTTTTGTATTTAAATATTTGGAAAAATTATAAGGCACAATTTATTTATTTTTTATAAATAATCCGGTACATATTTTTAAATATGTAAGGGGATTTTCTTGTTAGGAAGAATTTATACTCATTAATTTTAACAGTATTGGATGATCTTTGAAGAATAAATTTATGTATTTATGTGAAGGAGATGCGTTAGTTTTTAGGGTTTTTTTAAATGAATTTATTTTTAATATTGCAATGGTGGCGGCATGTTACTGATTTTGTGCTGTATGGATTCCATCTCGACTAATAAAATTTAGTTTCAGTATTAATCTTACTTTAATTTAATAACAGGAATCCTTTAAAAGTGTTAAAATTATTGTATGTACATATTTGTAGATCACAAAAAGTTTTTTAGTTATTATTTACTTATGGAAAAAAGTTCATTTCTATGATAGCAACACCACTTTGAAAATTAATCTGCTACACTCTCATCACTAAATAAATTTCAATTTCGCACACATGTTTGTCGACCTAAATAACATGTATGTCCGGTTTGAACTGGATCATTAGGTGTACCGGTTAATAATGTGGATTTTCCTTGCTTTAAAATCTTGCCCATTGTTTTAAGACAATCAGAAATCGTTTGCTATGCAACGTTTAATCTTGCTGTAAGTTATTTTGTATTTAACACACATCTTCGTCCAGTAATGCTTGAAATTTTTGGTCTTCAAACTGTATACTTTGAGTTGGACGTTCTTTGACTTTCACATTGAAATCATCAATTTTAAAGTGTGTTTGAACCAGCATTCACAAGTATCTTGAGATGGAACATGTTTATCATAAGCTTCCTGAAGTATGATTGCTTTCAGCAGCACTTTTCTTCAAAATGAAGTAATGAATCAAAACTTCCCGCAGATGCTGTTTTTTGGCACGAATTGCACATTTTTAAGTGTTAAAATGTCTTCAGAAAATTAGACAAATGAAGACTTGTTGTTGAGATAGTAAAATACCATGTGTGACGCAATCTATTGAATAAAAAATCTGCATTATTAATTTGTACACCTGCATAATTCAATTCAATCCATGTGTATTTGAATTTGGGATGTTTTAACCAGTTATATATCAATGGCTTAAAATACAAAGTTCTTGCTCCTCTCCATTCCACTTTTAGCTAAAAATGACTTGAATGATGATGAACTTGATGAAGTCATCTTGTTGTATCATGCTATATGCATGGTCTGTATTAATTTGACAACTCAAAGTTGTTTTAATATATCGAAAAAACGTCCTTATACAACTTAATAACCCTATTGTCCTCTGAGACTTACACTGCAAAATATATAACTCTGCTATTTTGTATTTAAATGTATCAAAAGAGTGTCATTCGTAAGCAGCTCTATAAATAAATCGCTTGATGTATTTTCTCTATATCAAAATAATTGCAAAAATAATCGGTTCACTCTCCTGTGAAATTGTCGAAAACGGAGTTAACAGATTTGCATTTTATGCCATCGATATCCTCTTCATAGAGAGATTAATTTCGTTTTTTTTTAAGTGAACTTGACTGTTTGGAAACAAATCTCACAAAATGACCTTCGCATAATCAGGGCACCCTATACTTTTGTTATTATGATAAGTTTTGTCATACCTTCCATTTTATTAGATATATTTTTTATTTTATTAATATTGTATGTATGTATCCAAACTATTGTTTGCCGAATAAAGTGTGTAAGTACATATTCCAGGATATTTTTTTATCATTACTATTTTTGTGGATGTGCTGTGGAGATGAAATATGAATTACAGGTGTACCAATATCAAACTAAAAATTCATTCGCCAGTTATTCATATGCAAGCCCTTTTTGCACGATTTTGAAATAACGCGACTGAAGAAAAAGAATGGACTATTTCTTTTATTTTGACATGGTTTAATGATCCGAAAATGCTTGATTAAAGTATAATTTCAACATTCAAATTACATTATATCCAGTGAACATTTGGATATATACTAAAAAAAAAATGCTACACTTTCAATTCTTCAAGTATGGAAATGAACAATAAACGGGCATGTTTATTGTTTAGTAGTGACACTGAATGACTTAAAAATGTGAAAATGAACTGATTCTAAGTAAAACTTAAGTACATGGATGGGACATATCTACCATTTTCATATGAGCATCTTATATTCCATATGTAAAAAGAGAATCAGGTATATTGACATAACTATTATCATAGTTATACTTTTATAATGCAAATGAGCAATGGCTTCCTCAAACAGATTCATCCGGTCATCTCTATTTTGAGATAATTACTTGCTTTCCCCTCCACCACCTGCCACGAATATACGCCCATTATTCAGGCGTAACGAACATGAGGCTTTCTTCAAAGTGCCAGAAATATCTTAGGAACAACTTCCGAAGATCTTTGACAACATTCACTAAATTGTGTATGATTCCTATTCTAATTAACTAAGCCCTGATAACATCTAGCCTTGTTGAGAAGAGACCTTCTCACTTGCTGTAAGGTCTTAAAATGGTATAAATATTTAACTGTTATGAAATTTTTTGAAGTACCAGTAACACAATGTTAATTTTGATGAGGACGAAGAATATTGTGAAAGAAGACAAGGTTAGGTGTTGAAGAAAATTAATTAAAAAGATATTTTAGTTAACGGCAATTCTTTACTCGATCTAATTATCCAGTCTTCATCTCTATCACAGATAAATCTGTATCGGTCATATTTTTTTCAATATTATTAATGTTGACTGGTTTGCATTTCCTGAATGGCCGCTTGAGCTTCAAATGCACCAACTTGATGTGAGTTTCGAGTGTTGATTTTTGACGAAATGGCCGCTCACAGATGTCGCATGAAAACGGTAGCTCTCCAGTATGTACTCTGACATGCTTGTCAAGCTGAAACTTGCACTGAAAAAAAAACATTGATAATAAATAATATTATAGGGCGAAAGCGAGTAATTGAAATTGATTTTAAATTCAAAGTTATTGAAATACTCATTATTTACAATCTAGAATTTGTTATTATCTGATTATTTATAAACAACGTGCAAGACCTAACCTTATATACAATATATAAAACAAAATTTAGGTTTCCCATCTCTCCGTTTTCTTTGAAGTCCAATCTATTTTCACATAATGCCAGAAAAACCCTTCCCAAATAATAAAAAGTTGAATATGTGTATCAATTTCCGCAATGAGGATTTATTTTGATATTCTTTCATCAGGACTACTTGTCCACCCATAGCGCACATGCTTCAAAATAGGAGGTTGCAGATTCCAATCTCACAGCTGTAAGTTAGATACATACGTTTCACTTTCAGAGCAGACAAAAAAAACTGAATATTATCCTGCAAACTACGGTTTAAACTGATTAATAAACATGTGCGCTATCTACTGAAACACGAATGAGGTAAAATAGCTGTCAAAGAGGAAATCAGATGACACAATTTTATTTTACCGTGAATCCTTTTCCACACATACTGCAGATATGATTCTTTGGTTTCACTTTCCCCTCGTGAATCTTCCGTCGGTGAAGACTCAAACCGCTGCGCGAGAGAAACTTTGAAGGGCACTTATTGCAGGTCCAGTTTAACAACTGTAGATGTGTGCAGTCCACATGCGCTTTCAGCTTCACAGCTGTATCATAGCGTTTATCACACTGATCACATTTATATCTGAAAATCAAGGTATACATACTGGCAGTCTTGTAATTTCGAACTCTATCTAGGAAAAAACACCAAAATGATGTCTACATGTTGTAAGTTAGAACTGAAAAATTTAAAATCAAATGCTCATGCCTCATGCATTAAGTTGTGTTGCTTGGTGAGTTTTTCCTCGAGGACGATGGTATAAAGAGTCATATTATGGAGATTTCTTTTTACAGGTTATGCATCACCAGGACTAATACCTACCAATCGACTTGTATGATTAACCAACCAATTACTGTATCCATTGAGCACCATCTGAAGAATTCGATTCCCACATCTATCGGATGTAAAAAATCCAAAAATGCAGGACTGGATATTGGGTTAAGCAATTCTTGTGAAAAATCATTAGTCAAGACATGACTTATTACAGAAAGTCATATATGGCCCACTTTCGGAGTGGATGTCTTCACAATGAGTAAATCCATATGCTCTACTTTAGGAGCAGAAATGATATAAAAAAAATTATAGTTTGTAAAATAAAACCATTTACTTGAGAAAAGCATAATTTCCATGTCTGGTGGAGACTTTCAAATGATTGTCAAGAGTAGACTGCCTTTTAAAGTTCTTGTCACATTCCACACAGTAGAACTCTTTTTTCTCAGAATGCGTAATGGAGTGGATCCGCAAACAGGTCTTGTTTAAGAAGGTTTTGTCACAAATGTTGCAAGGAAAATATCTATCACCTGTCGTGTGCGCTCGTCTAAAAAAACAATTTACGTTATTAAGAATTGCCAAATGAAAACTGTTTAATTCAGGATAACCTGGTTTGAAAACTGGTCAACTTAAAGAATCATCTTTCGAAGATCAAGAAGAAAGGTTAATCTGAATATAAAAATTAAAGTCACTTACGTGGCATGGTCATTTCTACCGGATGTGAGAGAGAATGTTCTCGGGCAGTATGGACACTTGTATTTCTTTGCAATACTCGGGCAAGTATGAATTAGATTCATGTGACGTTTTAGATTGCGTTTAGATCTGAAAATAATCCTTCTGATAAAATGCAGCATTAACAAAATTGTAACAATTTGTAATAAAAGAGAACCAGAAAATATGTGATTGAAATGAATGGATGGAACTTTTAACTCTCACTGCCCGGTAGTGGATAGTGAGTGGCGAGTAATATTATTTCTCCAAATACACCAATTGCAATGTTTTCATACGTTATGCACTCCACATAAAAACTCTCATAATTTCAATGATCTCATTACGAAATAAAAATATTGTTCAATATCAACAGAAATAATTATTTTCTATTAAATCTAGGACCGACATGTATGTGTTCGTACTAAATTACATTGTTATGTGTGTGATAATAGCATCCATCGCTCCTATGAATAATGTTTTAAGCTAAGAGGGGAAGAGAGGGAGTATTCAAAGTGGTTGGATCTGTCGGTAAAGAAAATCTACTTGAGCATATAATGCCTTTTTTGCATTTCTTGCATTATTTTAAATTTAATACATAATAAAATGATACTTTACTGCCTATTACAATAATTGTTGTAGCAGATTTTGCATAATTTGAATTTAAAATATATTTTTTTAGGGTACACTTGTGTGCCATCATCGTGGCTAAAGGGACAGTAAGGTGAGTGTTAAATAATATTATTTAAAACCCAAGCAGAAAATAATTACTTACGCTGTCATCTTTCCGCATATTTCACATTTGTATTTAGGGCAGAATCCATTGTGTCCTGCGATATGTTTAGCCATCGACCCCCGTCCACAGACAACCTGAGAGCACTGCTTGCATTGCAATCGCTCTTCGTGAACAATATTATGATTCCGAAGGTTTTGTGCTGTCGAATATCGCTGTGTGCAGATCATGCACATATATTCACCGGCAGCCTAAAAATAAAAAGGTAAAGAACCTGAAGATGGACAGAACTTGGATATTAGCTCATTGTTACAGAGACATGATTATGAAAAATGAAGCTATTTTTTTAAGAGTAGATTAAATTTGAGTTTCAATTCAGAGGCTTATAATTAATTCTCAATAAGCATGACAATATTATGGAATATTCAAGAAAATTACGATCACCTGTGACTAAAGCAATCGTAAGTCTTGAAAACTAGTATTGCTTTTAGTGATTACAGCTCTGTCTCTAACAACAAGATAGCATACGCCAGTACAAATTATCCAATTTGTCTGGTAAATATTTTGATACAATTTCTTACCTCTTCATGTCTCTGTGTCATGTGCCCTTGCAAACTGAGCTCATGTAAAAAATATTTCGCGCAAGGGTCACATTTGAACGGAGCCTCAATATACTCCGTTTTGCTTCTAGCTACTTCCAGAGCACTAAACTGTTCCTCCACTGTCAGTTTATCAATAATGACGGCCGTCTCGTCAAAATGGAAAAAACTCACACGAGTTTTTTTCTCCTCACATTTGCTCACATCTTTAACTATAATATCACTCTTCTTTTTCCTTAACTTTGTATTGAGTTTTGACTTTTTAAATATTTTTAATTCGGTCTGATTACTACACACATTTTTTTTCTTCTTAGATTTCAATTTCAAATCAATTTTTAAACATTTATCATTAAAATCATTGTCGGAAATTCCAGTATCTCCATAAAAGTCATCAGTCAATAGTTCATTATCAATATTAAATTCATTTTTAATTTCTGGTAATACAGACGTGTCAACTTCTTCGTATTCATCAACATTATTTAAACTATTCGATACACTATCGTCAATTTCTTTTTTTATAAAACTTTCTTCTTTATTAGAAACAAAATAAATTAATGAATTATTTTTATCTAAATTATTTGAGTCAAAAGAAGAAATATTTAAAAAATTGTTTTGATTGTTTTTTAAATGGAAATTATTATTATAGCGACAAAAATAAAATTGTTCAGTAGATGATACTGGATCGTCAATATAACTGTACTCAGGATTTTTAACAGATATCACTTTCTGAATCAATTCTTCATGAGCATTAATTTTAGATCTTGAAGATGTGTTAGTCTTATTATGATTTTGGTCTATGCACTCAATGTTGAAAATTTGTGTTAATGCCAAGGAATATATATCATCAAATTGTTTTCTTCTTTCATTGTGCAATTCTTCAATGTTGAACTGTCAAATGATATAAAATGAATTAATAATTATATAATCGAGATCGATTATTTCAAACTCGAAACTATACGAAATTTATTTCATTTTTATTTATGAGCCAGATTTTGCAGTCTGGTATCTTCAGGCTGTGGTGTTATGGTATTAAGATAATAACACAAAAAACATAATATAATATTTATAAATTGCCTTTCTGGTGGCTAAGAAGTAACCATGCGCTCCTAAGTGCCAGAGGTTGTGGGTAAGAATCCCACGGGTGCCAAGAATTTTTAATAAATTGAAAATGCAGGACTGCATTATACCCCATGGCAACTGAAGTGCAACCGATTGTTGTGAAAAAAAACTTATCAAGATAAGGCTTCATAATAACAATAACGTACCTTTTCATCATTAGTACCACTGTCTTCCAACATTTGTATTAATATTTTATTGGCATTTTTACATGCATTTTTAAACTTTATGCATTTTTTAAGCAACCTCAAGCAGCTATTGCAAAGGACACATGGTAAATTGTTTTCTTTTAATATCTGTAAATAATTAATACAGTGAGAACATTCTTCCACTCCAGATTTAACGCTTTGAGGAGTATGGATACGCATGTACATTCATGCGTTTTGTCACCTTATTTTCAAAGACATTTTTTGATATTAATGTTTCTTTTAATATAAATACTATGTAGATATATCAATGACAAGTGGAATTCATTACAATAATATCATATATTATTAGGCTAGAAAAAAATACGTAAACATTACAAAAAAAAAAAAAAAGGTTGCCTTCAGCATTGAAAAATTCCCTTATGCTCTTTGTATAATTATTATGATTCGTAAAGAAATGAAAGATTATTAATTTCGCTTCTCACTGAAAAACATAATCAGTCCTATGGGTTCAAATTTTTACTCAAGTACTCCTTTGATTCCAAAATGGGAGCAGCCATTGTGGTATTCTTACGAATTTGAAATAACTTTTCAGTTTATTTTATTCGTTGTATGGAAATAGAAGAGCATTTTTTACAAATCGGCATATCAAATTTGATTGATTTTAGGATATTATTTGAATTGTTAGCAGTGATAGATTTTAGTGTTAAATGTGTGTGCATAAAAAATTAACTCCTTGATGAAAGGGTTAACAAAGAATAGATCAATCACAACTGTTGCTTAATATGCATTTGAAAATAATCCTAAATTATGGACGACACAAAAATATGAAATATATAATATTGGGGGTATTAGGTACCCAGATCATTATTTATTACTAATTAATATGCAATAATATGTCTTATAAATGAATTCAACAATAGCGTGCCGTTCAATATAGTAAATAGCCATCGTAGTTCTATTAAACAAAATATAGCTCACAAATAATCCGGATATATCTGCGAAATAGTTTTTAAATTTGCAACTCATCATCGTTAAGTCAATATCCGAAACCATCAGACATCCTCTGCATATCCTTTCTATTTTAATTGACATTTTGTGCGGTTTGCCCATTTGTTATACTGTTGTTGTCAAAACATAAGCATAACATTATAGTGACAGTTCCAGTGCTGCCATGAATTATAAATATCTACCAGTCGAGTAAATTACCTTCCTCAATACTAATTTTCAATTTCACTAGATTGTACCGTCAATAAAGGTAAAAACTTCTTTTATATGCCGAAAAAGATATTTGATCCATTTAATGAAAAAAAAATTATTTTAATTTCTAATATTCTTTTTGTCCATTATAATTAATACAGTCACTATTAAATAATGAAAGACTTGCTACCTTTCACTTTCACGCAAATGTTAGAAAAGTGTTCTAAAATGAGTAGATATTTTAAATTTGCCGCAAAGTTTTGCGACAAAACCAGAGTTGAGACTTTTGTTTCAAATTTTGAATTTCAAACGTTTTTAAGCAAAATATAATATTTGAATTTCGAAAATTTTCAACAAAATATAATATTTGAATTTCGAATGTTTTTTGGCGCCATTTTTTTTTTTTAATTTCGAACTTTTTAAACAAAACCTAATATTTGAACTTCGAATGTTCTTAGGCGCCATATCATTTTTGAATTTCAAACGTTTCGAAACAAAACATCAAAATAGATTAACTACTTTTAAAAATAATTCAATTTATACAGCAATCGACTATGTACAAATATAAAACTTTCTTTCACAATTATTTTAAAAGTATAAGTAAAACTCTTTTAAAAGTAACCCAGTACCATAGAGGTTAAAGTACAAGCCTCGCAATCTGCGGAATGCAGGTTTGATTCCCACATCAGTCAGATTGCCAAAAGCTTAAAATGTAGGATTCGATGCCGAATAGATTGAGTAATAGTCTGTCAAAAAATTCTGTCAAGACATTGCGGAGATCCATATACTCCACTCTCTAAATTGGATATCTTCAGACTGTGTAGATCCATATGCCTCACTTTCAGAGCGAACATGATATAAAAAAAAGTAACCTATTGCACTAATTTAGGGGTAATACAAAGTAGTATTAAGATATTTGCTGTATGATACGATACGATCCGAAAGTTCTCAACCTTATGGAAAATAATAGAGGAAATTCAAAAAACATTTTATTTATATACACATTTTATTGATTGCACAATCCGTTACCTATTTTCAAAATAAAATACAGAATTCAATGAAATATTTTGCAATTGCTCAGCGACATAAATCTTTTAAGATATAATTTAAAAACAATTTATACAAATTCAAGGGATCTAAATGATGTCAACATATAATAAAAATGTAAAAATATAAGACAAATTTATCAATTCCCATTAAATTTTCTGTTACGAGTTTTAAACTTTTGCATTATTACAGAGTACTTTATATTTTTTTATCAAAATTTATTTTTACATGGCATTTGTTTTGTCTGAGATTAAATTTATGATGAATATAAATGTTGCACTGATATGAATTTCCAGTTTGTCGCTATGAAGAAGAAATGATTTATCTCTCACACTTTGATTTATTGAGAATTAGCAAATTGGTCATATAAGGAACCCAAAACATATAAATGCTGCAAAAACATTACGACTTAACACATTCGCTGCGACATGTGTGTATTAGTATGGTGTATTGACGACCCAGGGGCGTCTTTAGCAGCGAACGTGTTAAGATGTTCAAATTTTTTCACTCATTTGGTTTAATGGAAACATGAAAATGTAAATAAGTATCACAATAAGCTTTATATGTCAACCAAATAAGGTCCTGTTTGAACACAAGATAGTTTCATGAATGGTACTTGAATGGACAATCATTAAAGCTATTCTCTGTGTTACTGGCTTTTAGTGAAGCAGCTGCCGCCGGAATTGGACTTATTTTGGATCCATAACATTTAGAGAATGGCAAAGAATCAATTTAAATATAAAGTAAAGCAAAATATTTATACTCTTTATTGGAGTATAGAAGTTAATTTACTTTTTATTGTATATAAATCAAATTGAATATTAAGTAATACAACAGTGAGCAAAAGACACCCTGAGTATCAATAAAATATATTTTAAGATGGTTTAATATTATGCGTAATTAAAAATTAATTTTCTATAAATATTATTCCAGAACCTTAAAGAGTCGATAAACAATCAATATAGTTATAATCGAAAAAAATTAATAAATGTAAAAACGTGTCGACAAGTAGAATTAAATAAAAAAATAATTACATGTTTAAAAAAATCATATTACAACCACTTATGGTTAAAGGTACATTTGTTTTTTTAACGGAAACTCTGCGTGAGAAGGATTGAAAACTTATTTCAATAATTTGTACATCACATGCCTTTATGGTAAAGTGGTAACACCGGAGCCACCAATAATACGAGAGCGGTCAAATTTGTAATCATCATTTTACGGTTTATTATGGTATATCATTATGAATTATTCTCAGATAGCCAAATCGATCAAATTTATGTGCGGCCATTTGTTAAAAATTTTAACCAAATAATAGACAAAAAAATCTTACGGGAAAACAAGTCATAGGTAACAGCAACTAGTGACTACATTTTTTTTGTGACAAAATATAGCATACCCAAAATATATTAATTAAATTTAATTTAAAAAATTAAATAATATATTCAAAAAATAGATATAAAAAGGGCTATCTGAAAACCTCCTAAATCATATAATTCACTGGGTATAAAGCTGACTATAATGTTTTGTATTGCAACAATCAGTATATTTGATTTATTCTTTCTCTCTATATGACCAAATCCATTACCCTCATATATCCACAAAGTCCTTTCATCTTCCATGTCACTAATCAATTGCTCTGCTTCGTCCTTGATCATGCCAACATCCTTTAATTCCATTTTATATATCGTAAGTATCTTAGCGGAATTGGAATACCATCTCATGTTATTATTAAAGAGTTTAAGATGCTAATATTGATAGATACAATAAGCAAAACAATTGGTAAAAAAAGCACTAATAACTGTAATGAATAACAGAAAACAGATTATCTTGAAAGCGTGTTGAGATGTGGTAGTCTTCCAGAGGATAATTAAAGAATGCAGATGATCTGATAGTTTGGGTGAGAAATATCCATAATTAGGCAATATTGCAGCCAGTTAAGAACCCATTTTGAGCAATACAGGATGACAAGGTCTTTGTCACATCATTGAGTGACACCGTGGAAGAAGCAGTAAATACTATTGATAGGGTTAATACAAAACAATGACTTGCTGGATGATTTTGATACATATTATATAACATTATTTCATAAAAACCATCTGAAAGAATTCTCATAGATAATATTGTAGGACTTTTGTTTTTTTAGTCGAGTATATATGGCCGGTCACTAGTGTGTGTACGATGATGGATCTTGAGCTTGTATTTGGACTGAAATAAAAACGAAAATACAATTATTCAGTGACCTAAATGATATAAACTCAAGTTTTATCAGGATGGATGGTAAAAATTCAATTCTGGTCAATTTTAACTAACTGAATAAAAAAATTGTTGTTAGGGACTTAAACTATCATGATAAAATAACGCCTAACAGTGTACAAACCACTGGAAATAATTTTAATAGCTGGCTTACCGAGAATGACCGTCCACAGGTATCGCACATTTGATTTTTGAGACTGACTTTTCCCTCGTGCACTCTATCTCTGTGATGCCTCAATCCGCCCGGAGAACGGAACCTAGCAGAGCACTTTTCACACGCCCATTTGAAAATATGAAGATGTGTGCAATCAATATGCAGTTTGAGTTTCCGAGCCGTGTCATACCGTTTGTCGCATTGATTGCAATGGAACCTAGAATAAAACAACACTATGAATCAATCAACTCTAACAGCTCATACAGAATACAATACCCACAAAAAGTATACTATAAACTAACTTTGTAGCGATGAAATATTTTAACAAATTTCCATTGCAATTCCATACGTGGAATTTCTAGTCTGTTGATATATTTTAAATTAAGCATTCATGAATATAACATTACTTGAGATATGCGGGATTGCCATGTTTCGATGAGACGTTCAGATGATGGGCTAGAGAGAATCTTGTCTTGTAGCTTTTGTCACACTCCACACAGTAGAAATCCTTCCTCTCAGAGTGCTTGATGGAATGTGCCTTCAGGGCCGTCTTATTTACGAAAGCGACGTTGCAGACCTCGCATGCAAACTGTTTCTGTCCAGTGTGAGCGCGGCTAGTGAAGAAAAAACAAAGTAAGTTACCTTAGTCGGAGTATGTCAAGTTAATATCTCCCCAAACTGTGCATTGTATACAATAATTTCATTATCAAAAAATGGCTTCCAAATATAAGAAGAAATCTTTGGAGTGAAATAACAAATTAACTCACATGATATGATCATTTCTGTTAGCGGAATGGTTGAAAGCCCTTGGGCAATATGGACATTTGTGTTTTTTTGGCTCTGAGGTGTGAATTGTCATGTGTCGTTTATAGTTACTTTTCGATCTAAAAGTACAAAAGTTTATACAATTATCTTACAACTAACAATCAAAAAACTTACATTAGTTGATTGCTATTAATCAATTTATATTAATAGAAATTTGCACTGGTTTTTCACAATATATTATATTTCAAAATGGTCTCTATTTTATGATATAACTAACATCAAAAAAAAATTATACATTCTCTATCAATCTCATTCAACTGAAGTAACAAGAAACCATTAGTAGAAGATGGTAAAAACAGAAGAAAAAATCAATCTTAATCAGCTGAATCAATGTCTTACGTGCTACTACTGCCGCAGATTTCGCATTCAAATGTTTGTGAGAGTCCTTTATGCTTAGCGACATGTTTTGCCATATGTGACCGCCCACTCAGTATTTTCATGCAGTGCTTACATTGCAGTCTTTCGTCATGGATGGCAGAATGGCACTGAAGGCTTCGTGGGGTTGAATACCGCTGCTTGCAAATCTTACATAAGTACTGACCCGCCGACTGTAAAAAAATTGTTACGAGTGATTTGATGAATTGCAGATTTGCTTTGTCTCCATGTTAGTCCATTAGACACTAATCATTATCACTACGCTACAACCCAGATTGGTCTTTGTCTTCCTTATTCATGTTTCTACTTATTACTTCCGTAATAATGATTGGTTCTAAAAATAACCAAATTCACATGGCACACGGATTCAAATATTTTATATTCCAAACAAGAACTCCAACAAAAAGTTAAATACTATTTACTAACCTCCTCATGCCGCACCATATGCCCCTGCCAAGTTAATTCATATGAAAAGTATTTTGCACAATCCTCGCATTTAAAAGGAGCATCCATATATTGCTTGGTTTTTCTCGCCTCTGCCAGATCCTCAAACTGCTCCTCGACAGTCAGCTTCTGAACACTGACACTCTCTTCGTCGAAGTGGTAAATCTGCTGACTTCGTTTCCTGGCAATTTCCGTGGCATCTTTTTTCACCGATGCATGTTTTTTAATTTTCGGAGTCTTAGTCTTTTGCTTTTTCAACTTAGATAAACCGGATTTTGCCCCACTTTCATACCGAAGAACTGCATTTCTTTTACGTTTGAGTGACGAATGTTCGAGAGTGTATTCTTCGTCATCTGAATCCGAAACTTTCTTTTTTTTCTTCGATTTTTTTTTCGTTTTCATCACTGTTTTTTTAGGCACATCTAATTCTTCTTCTTTGACACTTGGAGAATTCGACCTTGCGTCTAAGTCGTCATATATTCTATCATCATCTCCTTTTGACATTTCAATATAAAGCAGATTATTAAATTCTTTTTTTATGGTTGTAGCATCTTTCCAAAAATTATTTTCACTAGTATTTAAATTATTCTGTAAACGTTCTTCAAGTGCTTTCGAGTCCACGACAAAAAACTTATTGGAAACCTCATCAAATATACTTTCTGGACATGTATTGTTTAAATTATCGAAGAATTTTAAACCATCATAATTGGTAATGAAACTATTATCGAGGATCTTTCCTTCGGTTTGGCTTATCATGTTCAAAGGGACGTCATCTCGCAGGTCGAAACCAGCAAAAGGATCTGGAGCTGTTTGGCGTGGGCTTTTGATTACATTGGTGAATATATTAGGTTGTTCAGATCGATTAGTTGCATTTACCTCTAAGCATTCGATTGTCATTGTTTTTGAGAGTGTCAACGGATTCGTAATATCTATATATTTTTTTCTTTCTCTACGCAGATCATTCAAGTCAAACTGTAATTTAAAAACCTTACTTTTTAACAGACTAGATATTTTTAGTTTTAATAGGTAACCATTTATAAAAAAAAAATGCAATATAAATAAAATAAATCAATAAATAAGCTTAAAAATACTAAATTATAACCTCTTATTTAATCTTATTGAATGTGATTCGGGAAATAACATACAAGCTTTTCTTACTAAATAATGGATGACGATTTTAAATACCATTTTCCAAAACCACAATCAGTATGAAGCGTATGAACACAACAAAAAAAGATAATATATAAAAAAAAACAAATAATATATTGGTTTCCCCACATTCAACATTAGGTATCGAACAAATAATATATTGTAATAAGTTATTTTAGTTGTTATATGATTATTCATTTTTTAACCATGTCATCTCTAAAAGTGGAGAATATAGATTTTTCCAATGTAAAGATTTATCTTGAAAGATTTTTCATAAAAATTGGTTCTTGGGCAATTGCTCAATGATTAGGTATCCAATCCCACATCTTTAGACTTCAAAGTGCGCATACTAGCTTCTTATCCACCGAGAGGACAACATTTTATAACTTTTGGCCAAGCTTGTAGTTATGCATCATAAGGATGCATATATTATAGAATGAAAGTCTCCGTTTAATGTAATATATTTTATTTTTTATTATTCTATTATCCTTGTATTACAACATAAGGAGTTACCTGGCCTGTGTACGTGAGACTTGATTGTAATAATTCAGTTAATATCCTGTTTGAATTCAGGCATGTGCTTTTAAATCTATTTGATTGTTTTATAGAACGCAAACACTCATTACAAAGTCTATGCGGTAAACTACTTCCATTTGAAACCTGAAAAAAGTCAGAACATAATATTTTATTATTTTCAAAGATCTGGCAATTGGTTCTGTGTAAGTTTTATGTTGCTGTCTAGACGAACCAAAAGCATAAAAGACACACACACTTTTAGTGGTTGAAACGTTTTCAACAGACAACCTTTTTGGCTGAATCAAAGAATTTAAGTACTGTTGGCGTTCTAAAATGTTTCAAATATATCATAAGAAGTTTTAAATACACTGTACTCTCAGTTATCCGATTGCGGTTTATCCCTGTTCTTTAAAGTAAATTATACATATTTAACATAGTTTGGATTATTCGTGTTTTTTAACTATCTGAGTCCTTCCAATCCAGCATTATACCGGATAGTTGAGAATACACTATTTATCCTAAGACTAAAACGAGTACCAGATCTATAAAATCATGTATTATATTTATGAATATTGATAGTTTTTGATGTGGTCAATTCTAAGCAAATAGATTATGTCGAGTTACAAGATACAATCAAGATTCGAATTATGTTAGTTGATCAATCTAAAAATGTTTGTATAATTTAATCAATCTAATAAGTATTTCATAATTTTATTTTTGTGACGAATCAATCTATTATTATATTATTAGTATTAACTTAGTCACAGAACTTTTGCGAAACATATGATAAGGTTAGCAGGAGTCCGCAGCGTTATTTTGACGTTTCAATTCCGCATGAGCATGACGCAGATCTCATTATTACCGATAGATTACGCCAAGTCTGCGTCGATTTTTGAAATGCTCGCTTTTATGTAAACAAAGGGTAAATGATGAACACTTTATCATCAATAATCTGCCCTTTGTTTTATTGGTTATAGGGATAATTGAACAACCTTTATAAAGTGATAAACTTTATATTTTGCGGACCGGTAAATTAAATAATAATAAAATATGAAGAAAAAAGTTACTTCAGGGTTGTTTTCAAGTACTGCATTAACAATTAACATTGAAACGTCAAAATATGCAAAGGCATGTGTGAATAGCGCTGTCGGTTGATCCCAACCTTTCCGAGTATTAATTTTAACAAGAATACTTCATATCATCAAATGACAAGTCTTCTCATGTCATGTCTAATGAATGAAATAACCCATTTTGAGGCATGGTTACGTATTATTATAAAAATTATCACTAAATCTAGAAAATCTTAAGCTAAAATTCTTACATTTATTCCGGATAATTCCGTAAAAGAATTTAGAATTGTGTCATCGATAGGCGAAAATGCTACGGGTGAAACAATTAAGCATCCTCGGCAAACGTTGTACCTAAATTCAAACGTTAAATTTCTCTTGTTCTCGGATGAATTCATTTTCTTAAATTTTATTTGAAGTTAATATTTATCTACTCAAACATCCGCTCTTCCGCCTCATTTGTATTGCATCAAAATTTGACGTTTGTTTTCTTGGTTGACAAGATGACGTCACTACAAAATCTTGTCTCTTACAGGTCTATGCTTAATCTATGGTGTGTACTCAAATACTGAATATTTATAAAGAAAATAAATCTATTTTATGTTATAAAACTTATCTATCAATAGCACACTTTCTTCAATTAACATTTTAGTTGAATTTTATTTAGAGCTATGACTGATTTACTTGACATATTTCTATTGACACAACATTTTTATCGGCAATTATTATAAATAAAAAATATGTTATAATGCGGCAATATTTATACCGTGACGTCTCCTTTATTTATTTTTTCTTTGCATTTTTTTGTATCCGCCGGGTAAAAAAGAATCAATAGTGTATTATTATAGTACCAAAATGCCGCATTTAAGAATTGAGACGAATATCCCAAATGATGCAATTCCCGCAGACTTTGCAAAGAGAACAACAGCATTAATTGCTCAAATCCTGGGCAAACCTGAGAGCGTAAGTTTATTAACCTATTGACATTCAAAAGCCGGCAAGATTTAGGATAATTAACTAAGAAATCAAAATGGAAACGCTATGCACATTATGAAACAACAGTATCTGTATCAGATACACAGTATCTTGTGAATAAAAAGACAGTAAAACAATAGATTTTATCAAAATTAATTAAATTCTGAATTATTTAAAACTGGTAAACTTCCATATGTGAGATCACTGTTA
>JAGVSQ010001625.1:0-28174 GCA_022683975.1 Rhyacophila evoluta | reverse complement strand
AAATCAATTCTTCTTCGTCTATTTCCTGATCAATAAACAATTCATCGATGCAATGAAGTGGGTTACAGACGTCTGGTCCTAGAAGTGTGGGTAATCTGATGCAACATACGCATTTGTGTGACACGTGTCACAAAATATGTATGATTTTTAAAAAAAATATAATTTTTTTCCGACCGCGTAAATCGAGGGAGTGTAATTGAGTAGAAACGAATAATTGTCAGATATGGGCTATGTTCGGAAATTTTAAGCGACGTCGACAGACAAGTGGCTGAGAAAATCGTTGGATTGCACGTCGACAATACTTATAAATACTGCTATTGAAACATTGTATTGAAAAAGTGGATGAGACATTATATTGTGTATTCAACGGTGGGATTTGGTAGAGCGGAAATATAGCGGAAAATACTTTCGGCTCATTTGCCAATTCCCGAACGTTCCCGAGTTTTCGAAAATTTCCCATCTATTTATTTATCATTTAAATCGAAAATTAAACTACACCAAACTATCTTTTACACAAACTTTATATCCTCATATTCCGGTTCACACACTTCACCTTAAATCGCAAACTTTTGAAAAAAAAAGATTAACGAACCATTGAAATCTAATTATGTTTCATTTCCAATTCGGTTCTTTGTGAAAAATAACGCAGAGCGTGTCTGATAAGATGTGTCAATTATTTCAAGACATTCCAATAAAAAAAATACGAATGTGTTACAGGGGCCATTCATCGATCCGTTTTACACATGCCGGTCGTATCTGAATCATGCACGCTGATTATTCACTGCCGACTCAGGCTTCCGGTTAGTTGGTTTCCTCATTCGTTCATTACACATTTTATTGGCTCGTTTTTATTACATATTGTTACACTATCGACGATTCATAATAACAACTGTACCTTTTACAGCAACATAATTTACTCGTAAGTTCTGGGATCCCTTTGGCGCTCACGTTTCTTATTTTCATTTGTAAGGTAAAACTTACAAGAAACACCTCGTTATCATCCAATATAACACGTTGATGATACCATTATAATAACAACTGTATTCAGCAAACTTCGTTATCAACATTTCGCTCGTGCTTCAATAAGTAACAACTCTGTCTCACTCGCACCATTCATGAGTTTCGTGGCTTACGGAGTCAGTCAATCAGTAACAGAGTAGTATTAATATTGGATATACTGCTTAAAAATAAGAGGTTCAAGCGACGAAAGATCGAGTTTTTTTTTATCGCGTATATTGCAAAAAAGAGTATAATTATGCAGCTCCATAATGTCAAAACCGGATGATTATTTTTTTTTAAATTGGTTGTCAGGTAAATAGTGTTGATATAGTAGGGCTTCGTGTAGATTTGTAAGGTTGGTAGGCATATTTGAACCGAGCTGTAGAAAGATTAAGTATAATCACAACTTCTATCAAAGTTTTAAAGATCGCCGACATCTAGTGACAGATATGTTATACAACAAAAGAACATATAATACCTCATGGAAAGCCTCTAAAATTGTATAATTTGTACTCTATTAATGTGTGCCTTTTAAATGATGTTTATATAATATTATTTCAACTGTCGAAGCTTTTGTATAGTCAAAGTATACAAATCCATGTATCTCATACAAGGTATAATACATTTTTAATCATTACCTAAATATTCATAAAAAAATTTCGCGCTGGCAACTACTTCAAAGTAAAGACTTGCAGAAACTTTTGTTATGAATCGGAATTCGAACTCAATCGATGAAGAGTTATTCGTAAAACACGTCGAGTAAATAGTATTATAAAAATTCTACAACTATTTCAAAATAAGATGCTAGCTATTGTTATCCAACTATAACTGTCCACGGTTCAATAAATTATAGGTATCTATTGTAATATTGGATAAGATGAAACCTAAAATACTAAGTATCGCTGATTTTCTGCCTCGTTGCAAACTAAACACGCCACTGAAATAGTCAACATTCGTACTTACCATCAGTATGATTAATCATTTGACAGAAAGAGTGCAATACAACAGGTAATTAATATTCTAATGTTTTTATCGTATGTTGTTAAAAACATTAATTATTATCTTGCAATATTAGCTTTTCGTGAATTAAGTATTGCGCTTATGAACTTTTGGTAAATTTGAAGCTTATCATAATATAATGTTACATATTCAATAAACTTTTGCGGTTGGCGCCAAAAAACATATGCTATTGAAGCATAAAAACCTCGAATTAATATTTATGTCAGTATCGTATTTCTATAATCAATTTATGACATTTTTACTGAATAGTTATTTATGTATCCGGAAGAAATATTTTTAATAATATTATGTTTTCTGTATTGCTAATACATTAAAAAAACAAATTAGCTTGTTTAATTTAGGATATACATTTCTTAGCCATGCGATAGTGATATTTTATTTTAAATATACAAGTCTGTAGCATTTCAATAACAATATTATATTTAATCTATCAAAATATTATTCTTTTGACTTTGTTTAAATAACTTACATTCTTATGTTTTGGAACATATTTCAATCTATTAAATGCTACACAGCCATATATCGTTGTTAATGATAACAGCTAAATTTGTGTCCAGTTTTTCTCTAAATGTCTCGCATTATGAATAAGAATGGTTATCTATATAGTAATAATTATTTGTGTATGGTAAGTATCGTATTATTTCTCACTGAAATTCTAGAATGTATAACAACATTATTGCATTCAAAGTAATTAATATGTACAAATATCGTCGCTTTAAAGGTAAAACTCATTAAGGGCATTTTCGGTCAAATTTACTTTTTTTGATAGATACACTAATTTTTACAAGGCCTATCGTTTGCAGAAATCAGTTTGACGATAGCTATCTTATTAACAGAGAAAAAAAACAGAAGAGTGTAACTTTTGAAACGAATTTGATATCGCAAAAAATATCTTAAAATCTCAATATCTCAAAACTATAAAAATGCAGTTAATGAGATTTACCTTTAAAGAGGCAATATATACATTTATCATGTCCGCTCCAAAAGTAGAACGTATGGATATCTGCACGGTTTGAAGATGTTCTCTCCAGTAATAGATTAAATAGATACCCACAACCTAAAGACCTTGAGAGTTTTTTCACGGAAATTAATTGTCAAGCAATCGCTTAATCTGTTGGGCATCCAGCTATCTTTGACTTTAAAAACTAGTAGCTGTAGCAATCAAGCCTTCAATTTTCCTTTATTTTCCATTATTGATTATATTTATTTTAATATTTTAAAAAAATCGTGTCCTAAACAAGACCATCTTTGGATGAGAATTGAAAAATGACGCCCTCGTTTTTATTAGCACCAATTTCTTCTTTTATCATCCACGCTAGAAAAATTAATATGTGACATATGCAAACACTTATATCCAAAACTAAACAATAAAACACATCAAACATTGAATATCTCACTAAGCACTATTCATGATATATTCTTTGCTAAACTCATTCGCTATTTGATTTCAAATTCAAAACAATCCGCCCTTTTGCTTCCTTTCAATTTTTGACACTCTAAGCAGCTAACTAATCTTTCCTTGTGATATAAACGGCTCTGATTGTAAATATCATATTATTTTATGACAATTACATGAAAAAAAAATCCCTTTTTAAAATTTCGATCACATTGACATACATGTTAGCTCAATACACATGACTGGCTTCCATCTATCACAAAGATTTTAAATCATAGAAAAATATCACAATCTCACATAAAAATCTACAACTTGATAGACTATAAGAAATAACCATTATGCATTTAATGTTTATGGTAGTTCAATAAAATCACTATACAGCCTTAATAATAATAACTTTGAAATTTAATATAGTTGTCGAAAATCAATTAAATTATTTTTTGAATTATAGCTTAGGGCTGTTTGTATAGTAATCATGAATTCAAATCTTCTTATTTATAAATAATGCTTGACCAAATATAAAAAGTAACTCGTGTAAATTCATTAACCATGAGTTTCATTCCAGTTATTACCGTCGTAGAATATTAACTTTACCTGCACAATGATTTTCATAATGCGTATAATCAAAAATAATAACTCAATACTTCGAATTTACTCGATACAATCATAGAAGCATACGATTATTATAAGCCCCAGTTTACTGTTTTAAAAATATAAACGTTTGTTTAAGCAAGTCCGTCCAAAAATGTGGAACGAAGGTGTTCATGTTCTAACTAAATGTTAAATTTATCTTAACAAAACGTCTATCTTTATTATAGAGTATTTAGTGTCAGCTAATTGCTAATGGGCAGCTGGCGCCCTGGTCAATTTCAGCGCCATTTTAAAGTATTACTGTAAAAAAAAGAGAAAAAATTATAAATACAATAATAAGTTAACTGTATGAAAATATATATCATAAAATAATTCCGATTACAATAATAAGCTCTGCGTGGATTTATACTACATATTTGGTTACCGAGGATCTTTGAGTGTTGTTAAAAGTGGGCGTCTTTATATATGAACCTGCCCTTTTCTATTATAAATACTTCAAATTAAAATAGTATTCTATTTATCATTTTTTCTTTTTTTTTTTTGGAAAATCCTTGATGGCGCACGTAAGCATATATATGGTGCCCCGAGCACGCGCTCATATTGCCGGTACCTTGAGCCGTCTCTATTGCTTTCTTTCGATGAAACAAGTTCTGCATAAAAACAATAAGCAGCCATGGAGCATCCAAGTTATACATCTGAACGTGTTGTTTAAAATAAAACTACACTACTCAAAATCGCGATTTTACCGATTACTTATTGTGATTCTGAGTTATTTAGAAGAGTGAGCTTATTCACATGGTCACCATAGATTATTTAAAGTGTTAATAATACCTATACGTTGTGCGGAGGCTTTACTCCTAATGATTTCGCACACAAAAATATATATATTTCAATGCTAAGTTACCATCGAACCCTCTCATATATTAAATTAATGTTATATTACATTGTTTGATAATGAGTGAATGTGAAAATAGTCAGAATTCATTTATTTTTATACTGTTTCGCTTATATCAAAATTTGCTATCTTTGGTTAGCTTGGTTTTCTATCATCTATATTTCATTTCCCGGATATTTTATACATTTGTATATGTTACAATAGTCGAGAGTGACGAAACCCGGATGAATAATAACGATTGATTGGAGAATGTATTAGTATCAAATAGTATTTTGATTTAAAAATGAATTTTCTTTATTACTTCCCAGTCGATAATCAGTTTTTACATGTTCCGATCGATGATATTTAAAAACAAGTGTCATACCGGTCATGCCTAATAGACTGGAAAGACTAAATATAATTTAGTATTTGTCTTTCACTCGGTATTAAAATACTAAATAACACTTAATCAATAAGTGCTTAAAAAGTTGAGTGAATCCAATCTATGGTCTTTGACAAAAACTTTTCTTTCTTCGCGGTTCATTTGTCTTGTAACTTTTTACAACTGAAGTAAATATACCTTATGGGTTAGATTTATTAAAAACGATCACAGATGAATAATGGGTTTAAACAGTTGCATACTGTAAATTATTATTACACATTCAATAGTTCTATTAATTTAAAACAAGACAGAAAAAACATTTAAACAAATTCTTCATTGGCATGGTATTTACGACTATTTTTACTATGTAGTTATAACATACTTTATTATTCTCGAATACAATTATTACCAAACCTCGTCTTTATCTTCGTATCGCACAGTTTTAATCTAATATGTCTTGAGCATAACACATTTATGATAAAAATAATACATCGTCTACGTTGTATACGAATATATTATCAGAAACCTCTGGACCTCGAGAAGGATAGTCACAAAAATACTAATTGCTTTAGTTACTACGCATTCAGGTGTATTCTAAGCTTAGCAGACGTCTATTATTTATAATATGCTCAGATAAAACGAAAACAGTTTAATTTTTTTCATATCCAACATTGTTAGATACAACTCGATACTATCGATCTATATGGTAGAAGATCAACCAGGTATTGTTGGTTTCGTTATTTATGTTCATATTTGTACTATTTCAAAGGTAGATTCCGTAATCAAAAATTAAAGCCTATGTTCATCTAAAATTTTAATTCTTTTATTAAACAGATTTAAGGTGTTTTATATTGCGAGTTTTATTGAGTTATTTTGCTGGAAACTGGTAAAATTAAAGGGTTTGCGCCAGCTTGGATAGTTCTAGCTAGCCCTCTGAGAGAAGAAAAGAAAATTATTTCTTAACATGTATTTACCCAACTCTCTCTATATATATAAAATAAAGATTGAAAAAATCGCTTTTTATACTCCATTCGATCTATAAAGTTTGGACAACCCGTATGTTTTATTTTTTTATACAAGCTTTGTATTTTGCATACCTAAATCACTGTAACACTTCATTGTAAACTAGCGTTCTAAATATAAATACATAAATGATCTCCCGCAGTATGAAATTTCCTTGTCGAATAACCATATTTCAATAGGTCCAAGCTTAATAAAAAATGTACTATTACTTAATCTCGATCATATAATATGTGGATACATACACGTAAGTATTTATAATGTTTGTGAAATCATAATGTAAGCGTAAGTAAACGAATAAAAGGAAAATATTGGTTACAGCTATGTGAAAAATAGATTGTTTACAAAAATTACCTAATATTAGCTAATGTCACTACGCTGTGTTATATCGAGTAATATATTTAGAGATTGTACTGGGAGAGAATGTATGCCTCGGGTATTAATCATGGACGAAATGAACCTAAAAACGTAGGCTTCTAAATCAAGATCACTTTTGATTGTTGGTATAATATAATACAATCATACTATTGGTAATTATATTTAGAAATAACCTCCCTTCGGGCGGATTTTGTTTGTTTATACAATTTCCAAAGCATGTCAGTGACATTTATAATTTATGTCCGAGATTCCGTTGAATTTATGCATATTTGTTTCTCATCATTATTATCAAAACGTTACAATGCAATATGAGTTCGTCTTTTAGCAATCTCGTCTGCACTTTTTATTATTATTTACTAATGATAATTATTCTTAGATCCCTTTACAATTATATTCAATTAAATGCTAATTGTCTATGAACACTTAATCTTCTTACAGACAAAACTTATATGTACCATTCTTACAAGCGACATCTTTATTTCTAAAACGTCAAATCTTGAAAAGATTACGTTTCAACCATTAAAGTTAAATATTACTCCACTATCGGAGCGGAAATAGTTGGAAAAAGAGTTATATATGGGTCTTACAAATTTGACCAAATGATTTCTTGAGAATTTCCTTCTCTAGTATTCATAAGTTTTTAAACTCCGGCGTCCTTATATGTTCATTGAATATGTTCATATTTCTGACTCGTATTTCAGTAAGTGTCGATATATTAACATAAAAAATAGATATGTTTAAAAAGCGTATGGAGTCCACAAATGCGATCGATTTAAAAAAGAATTCGATTGTTTTGCGAATATTTAACATCGTTTATAAAAAAATAATGTAAATTCAAATAATGATTTATATAATAATGAAAAACACTTGTATATATTGTAATTTGTATCTAAATTATTTTTTGTCTCCCCAGTAGCGTAGTTGACAGCGTGGGCGCCTAGCAAGCCGGGTAATGTGGGCTCGATTCCCCATCTGTCGGATGTTAGCAATCCAAAAATGCAGTACTGGATGAAAATTGGGTTGAGTAATTGTCTGACAAACAGTTCTCGTGAAAAATAGTCTGGCAAGACGTCTTCACATTGGGGAGATCCATATACTCCTCTTTCGGAGTGGATATCTTCACACTGTGTAGATCTATGTTACTACTTTGTGAACACTTTGGAAACAAACATATAAATATATATATATATAGATATATATATATTTACAATCTCACAACTTTTTAGGTATTTATATAACTTCTATTGTATGACAACAAGACTCTCATTTAAGTTAGGAGTAGATTTTTTTGGGTTTACTTATAATATAAATTTGTCCCTAACAAATTAATCCACGTTTCCAGATTTAGATCGCTTTGGATTTTACCATTACTGTAGACGCGGATCAAAGAACCCAGTTGTACAAACTCGTCAACCTTCTCCGTGTACTAGCTTTCAAGTTGCAGGTTACCTGTGGGCAGTGTTGTCTTGACCTTCAACGAGAGATGGGCTTGTTCAAGGCTTAAGCCAAACTTAAATCCTTTTAACCATCTAAATAATAAAAGCTTAAAATCAATGTATTTTTATAAAAAGTGTATACTTTACACTCAATTTTATCGAATGCTAATTTATTGCTATTAAATATAGTTATTTTCATTATTGATCTCTTATTAGTACACGGTGCAAAGTTTATTTTTTTATAAACGAATATCAAGAACTTGTAAATAATAAGATTTATGTGCGCCATAAATAAAAGTGACCAATCTGTATCAAAAAACACACATAATTACAAAGTATTTGGCCTTCAAGTTGTATTGATTTGTATTAAAATGGCTTTGAAAAATTGTCTTATTATACAAACACCATGTTGTTTTTAAATATCAAACATGAATGTCACTTAATCTCGTTTATGCATCGTGTGTGACATTATCTTTTGTTTACATTGTAATATATATTTTGTTTGCTATAAATCGAAGCTTTTCCCGGCTCATTTTGAACCTAATCCAACTTAATTCAACCGTATTTAAACTTACCCAACCTTAGCTAAAACACTATTACTTTACCTAATCTAACTAACTTTTCACGTATAAATATAATATTTTTGCTCTTCATCTGTTTGTCAATAAGACAACTTAAGGGCTGCCACAACAGCAAGTATTAACCATAAGATTTATAGCGGATATCTATTTAAATAGCTATACACCAGATCCATTGAATTCATCGAGGTCCATGCATACTTTGAGATACGCGTATATTCTATTATTTTGTACTTACCTATTAGTGAATTGTATTGTTTTTAGTCGTTATTCTTGATACCTCTTTATACACCTTTCAAGTGACATTGCATTGCTTAATTATTTTGTTATAATAATATTTTTTTATTTACACACTTTTATGTATATACGATTTGAACGAGTTAAATAATTAATTACATCAAAACAAACTCTTCGATAACTCTATTAAGTTTCGTCGATAGCTATTTCTCACGCTGATAAAGATAGGTGGAAAATACATTGTATAAATGTAATTTACAAACTATACCATCATTACGTTACAATCTATTTTATTGAAATAGATTGTAAAGTTCTTTTGTTAAAGATCATAATGTTGAAATGCAATGCAAGTTTATTTTAACCGCACAATCTCGGAACGAATAAAAGGCGTACTTCTGAATTAACTATCTGTAAATAATGTTATTTATTCGATCAATAAAGTGCTACCGAGTAATTTTTCCAAGATATCAAGCTATCGTCACAAATTTAACTGTTATATGATTGGATTCTACGGAGTAAATGCTAACCTCATCTCAAACTCACCAATATTATACAATATTAAAAGAACTATATTCAAATAATTTTGTATATGGCACATTATCCAGCATATTGTTAATCTTAGCGGTATTCCAACGACATATGGAGGACCACACGTAGGTCCAAAGAGGATCACAGATTTTAATGGTCTAATATCAATATTTTACCGACATATATGACAGAAATGACTTTTGACACAAAAAATCAACAAAAATATTACACGTCGACTATGAAATTATCTGTAATTATTTTAACAAGATACAGTCGTAATAATAATTTTTGTCCATTGCAGCATGTTGTCTGTAAGTCGGTTTATGTGCAGCTCAAAAAAACATTTTTTCCACTGATTGTCATGAGTTCTACGACAATTTGCCTCAAAAATTATTTCTATTTAATACTTAAAACAAAAAAATCTAAAATATATTATGTATATTATATTAACAAAAATAGTCAGGCCATCGATTTACAGTGTGGATTGTTTTAAATGTAGCAAAACACTAGGTATATTGATTAGTTTATTTTTTTAATAATCATACTGTTGTAAACATTAGTCATACACATTTTAAAAAGCCCCAAATTTAAATTTTACGAATTCACTTAAATGATAGACAATTATTAAATATTTCCATTTAATATTATTTATAATAACTTACGATGAAATTATTGTTATGTGTCTCAAATCCAATTGACAGAATTCGAGAATGTTTGTCCATCCGATATTTTTTCGAAATCACCCATCAACCGTAACGGCTTATTTTATCAACTTAGATATTTATTTGACCATGAATAAATCATCAATTTCAAATATTTACTCTAAATACAGAGGACTAATAATTCACAACGCGCCTAGTAACACCGTTGTATTACAAATAAACCGATATTAAAGCTTCGAGTGGTGTATAAAGTTCAAAAAATACTTATTTTTATATTAGTGTGTACTACAGATTTTGTTACATAAAACTAGTATAATTAAAAAGTATATAGCCTAATATTGCCCTGAGTTGTTACAGGAAGTAATTTGTTGAACTGATCTTTCTCGTATTCGTTGATTACTGCACTGCGTGTTTGCTCTATTGATTGTGAGTTCGAGTCTTGAAGTTGCATATGTTATCTTTCGAGTATATTTGGAGTGACGAGCAGATAATTTTGCATTGCAGTCCCATAAAAAAGTGAATAAAAATAGTGACATATTTCAATCTGTATGCATAATATGAAATCCCAATTTTAAATGCGAACTCCATCCACCCTGCTCATTCTTCTGGTTTTAATCAGGCGTTTTTCAGGACTCTAATATCAACAAGAGATCTCTATATTCGTAAGGAATGTCCCGTGTGTAAATAAACATTGGCTAAGACTTAGGTTGTCACGCACTTATTGCTAAAGTTTAAATTTGAAACAGCACGAATAGCTATTGGGTTGGCTCATAATAAAATATAAGTAAAAAAAAAATGTTTTACCGTTTAATGGATATAAAAAATAATATATTGTAGGGAAAAGGTTTTATGAATGGTAATACGACGTTATACTTTCCGGACCTGCCGTTTAATAAGCCTCCAAATAAAAATTCTCGGACACAAGATAATGTCGGGCTAGGTTAGTTTAAGTGACGTATGGTTAATTATTCAATTTAATTTGAATTGTTTATTGTCAGTTTTTGTATCTATATGGGAAAGGTTATTTAAAAAGAGAGGTTTTTTCGTGAGATAATATAGTATGTCATTCAAATGCAATTTGTTATTATGTCACATACTTGAAATATAAGACGATTGCATCTATTGTAGTTGGTCAGTAAAAATGGTAATATGATTAAGAAGAAAACAAATCATTAAGTGGCAACATAATACATAGTAACAAAATGCCAAAAGAATGGATGTTGCAAAAATTACAGGATTCAGAAAATTTGAAAATAGTCGGAATCGATTTTGTCCTGAAATGGATGTTTAACATCCGATGATAATGTAAAACCAAATTAATATACAGCTTAATATTCGTATTTATAATATTGGAGAAGAAATACTGAAGTAATTTATTTACAGGTGATACAATAACCTGCTAGTCTTAGAAAGGGCATCAGTACTGCGTTACTTTTTTTTCGAGCCACCACTGAATATCATTTTTTTAAATATACATTTACTTTTTAAATACATACGTTTGTCTGGTGTCAGCATAAATAATTATCATTCCAATCATTTAACCGTAATATCCACCATTAATCAATGCACTTGCGTCCTTCAATGTACCACAAACGTGATAATTTCTCAAGATTATAATGTATTCAAAGTGTCAGTATTAAAAATGATTAAAGCCATTTAAATAAATCCAGTATTAATAAATGCAGACACGACCTTCAATTTTATTCACCATACAAGGAAAGTTAAGTGTTAAGTATGTACGTCACTTGTGATGCATCAACATTGTTTAAATAAATACAGTTCTCCATTTTATTCACAATTTTCACCACATTCGATTCGAAAGTAGAGCACAATATGAACTTCTACTAAGACTTATTTTTACACAATATATTTTTTTCATTTATATGCAGCTACGGAACATGAAACCGCTACATCCAGCTGCGAAGCATGCACACCTACGTCTCAGGTACTGGTGGGTACACATATCATTCATTATATCTGGGAATGTTATAATTTAGATCAGTGATTCTTAACCGGGGGTGCGGGAAGGAATAATTGGGGGTGCGGGAGAAGCCCCTAACAATATAAATTATTAAATTTTTGATGGTATAATATTTGAAAACTACAGTAATCCCCACAATAACGCAAAAGTCGGGACCACGTTATTAGAATAGCACGTTATTGGGATACAATGTACAATTTTCTTTAAATAAATAATAAATTTCACAAAAAATGTATTTTTCCAAACTAAAAAATCGAAGCACATTTTTCAACGGGGTGCGGAGACGTATTTTCAGATTCAAAGGGGTACGGCTCACTTAAAAGGTTAAGAAATACTGATTTAGATACAAAATGTGTTATTGACAAAATCTTGGTATTTGAATTCAATATATCATTTATAATTTTGATACATTTATTTTTTGGTATGGGCTTTTGAAGGTACTATTATATGTTTTCTCGGCTTAGATGGTAGATATAGAAGAAAAAAAGAACGATTTTAGTGTGATCAATAAACGCTTTATTAAATTATAGAAAAACATGCAAAAACTTCAACACAAAAACAAAGCACTTTGTACACATTTATGTACAGGTTTTTTTGAATAGCCATCTATATTGCTTCAGTCTAATTTCAATAAAAATGTATGCATGTATCTGCATGCATACGATCAAAGAACAATTTCTGTGTCAGATAAATAATATTATTGCACATGTTCTGAAATGGAACATATTAATTTATTAGTATTTTTTTTAAACAAAAATTTAGCCTGCACAGTAATAATTATCGAGGGTATATTTCAAGCCAACTGAGATTTGTTTTGCAATACATTAATTTAGACACCGTTCGTATTTTATGTATCATTTAATCTTGCTAAATAATAGAGAAAGATTTATATTTTCTTAACTCTACGTCAATACTAATTCATTGATTTCCTTTTGACTAATTGTTTCAAGAACATATTTTATATTTTTTTAATATAACATGGAATGTTATTTATATGTACATAAGTTTTCATTTGATCCTTTAATTATATATGGTGGAACAAAACTACATGTCCAATTAATTCTCATGACAATAACATGTTGTATAAAAAATAACAAACCATTAATTAAATTAACATTAAACTCGATACCTTACCACTTTATAAAATACTATATACAGTATCATTATTTTTATCAGTATCGGTGGCTTTCTTACACAAAATATACTCTTTAAATACGTTTTGTCGTATTCTATATATGTATTGCTAATAATTTCAATAACCAACAAAATGTCTTCCTTTGAGTTTAAGAATAATCAATCTTTACAAAACAACAGTATCATTCTCATTGTCAAGCTATCGGAGACATTGAATATTGACAACATTAGTAATTACTTCTTTAGCATATTAATAATCTAGCTCACATGTTTTCTCGCTTTAAATTTTAATGTCATATGCTATTATTATTTTGTTTAATTTATAAAAAATATGAACTACTGACATAGTGCTTAACAACACTAAAAACTATTTTTTTTCATATCCACCCTAAAATGACTTACATGGAAATGAGCAGAATGAAAGTGACAAACTCTGGAAATAGATCTCTTCACCGTCATGGTCATTTTGTTAGCTTTTAAACGTATTTCTTCTCGTTGTATTTTTTTTCCGAGAGTTGATTATCAATTAATTGTTCGAGTAATTGTGCATCCATTTTTTGATTTTTTAAATTCTACAGCCGTAGAAATCGATCGCACAGTCCTTGGCTTCGAATAACGCACGTCAACTTTTTGGTAATTTGGGATACATTACAGCTATAGCTCAATATAAATGTTCAAGTATCATCAATTAAAATTAGACATTTTATGTTACAATATTGTATTTCAAATAATATCACGTTCGCAAAAATGTTTTTATTGCGACAGTTTTCAAGATCAATATTTCAAGGCATTTGGTTTCTATTCTACAGTAAATTTTTATTTTTAACCCATCTAATTGTCGTGCCTAATCTAACAATAAAAATTGGTTGCAGTTAAATTATCGTTGAAGCATCGCCACAGCTAAATCCAATTCACGTTTAGATGTTAAGAAAATTACAAATTTAGGTAAACAGTTTTTTTACATCATCTAAAATTAAATATTAAAAAGATAATAAAAAAGCAATAAATAATAAAATATAAGGCGTAGTTCTTTTTTATTTATAGATGTTGTAGTAAACATTTTAAGCGGGGTGCTCACGCTCATTTCACCTTGCATTTATAATTTGATTAATACGCAGATAAATCCTATTTTTCTTATATTAGATTGTTCTGCAGAATCAACTGTAACAACAAAAAGTGAAGCTAGCTTTTAAAATAATTTAATTCTCGCCTCACCATACCAAAAGCCACGGTGCTGAATCGAGCTAAAATGTATGTTATAAAATCAAATTATGCAAAATTTGCCAAATAAATTATCGTAATTAGTTATAAAAATCATTTTATTATGTATTCGAACTCAAATAACATGAAATAGGTACAATAATTTAAAAAACGAGATTTTATGGCAGATATCATTCATACACTGAGTTACTCCGTGCATCCCCTCACAATGCTTCCTCTCTTCTCCTCTGAGACAAAATAGCGTTATTAATATTAGTAATCGACGCTACTCAACATGCATACTAACGTCAACCAAAACACACTAGCACATTCCAGTCTTACATATAATAAAAAAATTATTATTCCTGTTGATTATGATCAATACTTTTTTTTTGTTAAGATATTATTGAAAACATAGAGATTTTAGCCAAGGGTTAATAATTAAATAAGCTTGAAATAAATTCGTAAGTTAATTCATAATTTTTCAGTTAAGTGCATTTAGACCTGCCTGGTGTATTTATATTTTTCAACTATTTTCACTCTTTATATTATTATTTGCAATTATTATTAATGAAAACATCTTCTTGGTAGTAATATTTATTCATCCACCAGTATTTATAAAGTTAAACAATATATGAAAACCCCCAATTACATAAATAAAAAAATAGTTAATCAACTAACTGTCACAAAAATATATCAGCAAATATCGTGCAATTATAATAAAATTGGATATCATATACATATACCGTATTGATAATTTCAGATAATTTAACTGCATATCTTAAACCATAGTTCAAACAAGAAAATTTTAACACAATTAATATAATCAGAAATATTTTACAGTTCTGTAGTCAGTAGTATAATGCAAAATACAAAAACAAAAGAAAATCACTAAGCTATGTATTCCATCGATTTTGATAAATTACTCATAGTTATATCCGAAATGATAATTCGCTTCAGATAAACGTCATATTGTAATTACCATATGCTACATCTATAATAGGTTCCTTACTCTTCAATAAATCAATATATTTATTTACGAGTCTTACTAAGTGGAAAAACCTTGTAATATCAATAATGTAGTGTACTTGAGTAAATGAAATAACCTGGCATAATATTGGATAAACACGCTAAAAGTTACAGAAATCGGTGACTCATAATTTGTATGGTTTTAAGAAAGCGCAATCTGATACGGTTTCCTGTACTTTTTATGACTACAACATTACCTGCTTTCGAGACTTGTAATAGTGATGAACTCATAATATCTGGTGTTACATTTAAAAAAAAAATCGAAATTCAATTCAATGTAAAACCTTCAAATATCATAATATTTCTCAATCTTAGTGTTGAACACAACAAAAAATTGTATAGTGTAATAAATATTGATTCAAAACAATTTAAAATACATAAACATCCATGTGGGTTATTCTTATTTGGTATTCAATATGGTCGTATACCCTGACAAATCAAATAACTTCATTTTTATTGTATATCTCCATGTTTCTGGGGCAGCCGAGAGGTTAGCGTACGCGTTTCGGAGCTAGATATCACTGGTTAGATTCTTAGCTATTTGGGTTTTTTAAATCCGAAGATACATACAATCACTTCTCGTGAAAAAATCTGTTAACATAAATCTTGACATTTCTGGAATGGTTATCTTCACGTTATTGAGATTAATATGCTCTTCTTTTCGAGCGAACATGGAATATACAAACAAAAAAACAAAAATTTTATAACCGATCGTGTGATATTTACCTTCAAATTATAAAATATGAAAAATTGTCAGGTTGTTTTTCATTTATTATCATTTTATACATGTTGCCATTTTTATTTAAAGATTTTATTTACATAGGGAATGTGTATCAGCTGAGATTAGGTGAAAGTATTTCGGCAGCAGCTCATATTTTTTATAAGATAAGAGTCTATGAAACCAATTCTTTCATTTATTAGCACAGTTTTTTTTAATATATTAATAAATAATCGATACATTTATATGTTCCAAATGATCGGTCACTAAGCAGGTTAGTCAAGTTATCAACATTAGTTAAAATATATTTACAGTGTTTTTATTAAATATTATATTAGGAACATTCATTTGCATTGAAAACAAATAATATGATACTGAATACAAGTGATATTAAAACTTAACACTTGTTACTGTAAAATTACTTATTGTCATTATTATTAGTAGTCAAAGGGTAAGCGCGAGCTTTTCGGGGTCGAAAGCTGCGGGTTCAAAATTTTACAGCCGGCAATATTTTTTTAATAAATCCAAAAATACAGGATTGAATTCCCAACAAGTTTTGCAATTGGCTGGTAGCCGACTTCGTGATTTTTTCTATCAAGAGATGTCTTCATATAGTTAAGATCCATTTACCCCATTTTTGAAGTGAACTATTTTGTTCTAAATCCTTTATTTTCAGTATGTGTATACAATTATAAAATTATGTCAATTGATTGCTGCTTAATTTTAGTTTTCAATTATGGCCCAACTACACATCAGCGTGTCGTGATACAAAAGTTAAAGTCTTTATATTCAACCATGGTTTCGACACTAAAAACGTAAGACCGAGTGTGTAATGTTAAAAAACATTAAGTCATAAAAGCAAATTCTGATATAATCGTATTTACAACAATAGTCCCACGTATTTTACCAGAATAAAATATGACCTAATAATGTTTTTTTCAGATAATTATTTTATATCCTATAACTTGAACACAGTGCTCAAAAACTTACACATACTGGCACTTAAAACAAAAAGCCATCAAGATCTGATTTAATGCGTTCTATCCGTATGCCCGAAATTTGTCAACTTAAATAAAATTAAATAAATAGTCATTATTACATTACAAATTTTCTTGCCAGTTACATGAAATCGTATACTTTGTTAAATATTGTTAAAGCTACTTGATATATTCTTTTATAGATGTCATGATAATGATATGTTATTATTAACCGTTAAGTCATTTTAAAAAATAAAATACAGAAATTCGTAGTAAAATTACGAAATGTAGTATACTATAAAATGGGCCTCTATTTTCGCGCCGTTTTTACAGCACTAATAAAATAAATACGATTCTGTTATATTATTAATTACGTTTTAATGACAAATTCAATTTTCACAGCGCTCGGCTGTTGTATCGTACAGCCTACAGCGTTGAGCTATAAACAACGAATTCATTAGTCGCTAATATTGAATAATACTCTTGAAATAATAATGGGCTTTTTGATAGTTTTTGTACCAAATGTCTGGCTTTATTGATTTAAAAATTATACGCGTAACTACAACGCTTGTTACCTCATATTATTACAGGTCGAATAAGTATTTCAGTTTACCGGAAGAACATTTGACTTCGTATTCTTGAAATCATACATTTTTTTTTATAAACAAACTGATATTCACGTATATACTTGCTTAAGGGAGAATATGCTAAAAAATATAAACGTGTGCAGTACATTTTTGAATTCAACCTGTGGCTAAGTGCTAAAAATATTTATAGCAAATATTTATCATTTTCAACGGTATCAGAAAGCACTTGAATTTGTTTCTTTAAAAAAAAATCGTCTGTTTTTTCTGGCATTTACTGCTTTTCAAAAACGATAGGTCTCAATATACTCTGTATGAAATATATATCATTTTTTTCAATTAATAATATAATATATTGTCTTTATGCATACCTTTCTTTTGGATTTATACATTAATTTATTCATTATAATTATACTTTTAATTATATTGAATAGTTCACGAAAAATAAATTTATAAATCCTTAAGGATATGAATATGTTTTAGATTTAAAATACATTACATGGTTTTATATGGGTTAAATAAAACGCACTATTTGGTCATATCTTATTTTGGTAGGATACGTAGCATTATTTCTTTTTTTATCATCAATATTATTGGAGTGCTTAACATACAAAAACTATAATGTTACACTTTTTAATTCTCAACAAAACTAAAATGTTGCCAACTGAAAAATACTTTTTATTTATTATTTAAAAATTAAAGACAAAATTACTTTTATATAATATAATATATAGGCTTGATAATGAAAATAATTAACGGAGAAAAAAACTAAGAAACATTTCTTTTTTATTTTGTACTAAAATCATCTATTGTATGTATTGTACTCGTATCCATGTATTCTTGTGGTGAAACACATGGTAACTCAATAAAATAACACAATTAAACTGTTAATTTTAGTTAATATTAATTTTAGATATTTTGAGCCAAGTCATCTTTGTTTCACTTGCAAGCATATTAGGCCTTAAATTTTTCATCTGAAGATTTCACCGATATCTAGCCACATAAATTAATGTCATGTTTTATAATTTCATAACCTTACAAAAAAGAGTAGAATAAGTTTAATGTCAAAAATTACGTAACATATTTTACACACTTTTTTCACAATACAATTCTAAGTGCGATCTAAAAGTATCACATTGACTTTTTGAAATGGTAAATAGTTCGTCTTTATTTTCCAATTCAACTTTTATTATGATTAATTGAGTTGGCATTTGGTTGATAGATATTTTATTTATTATCTTATAAGATACTCACAATCGTCCATTTAATTGATGTACAAATTTTCATTTAGTTTTCCTTCCGACAGCACGGTATTTTTATTTCCTTAATAGTATTCACTAAGACGTTTTTCATTTAAGAATTATTACTACACTTTTTAATTTCTTTGGCATAATTTGTTATTTAGTTATTAAAAATGTTTTTCCATGTAGAAATCTAGCCATAAAAACGTTTTTTTTAATAATAAATAGTTTAACCTAAGTGAAATTTAATATAAAGTCTTTTGGTATTCAATTTTGTCATATAGCTATTTTTCAAAGTATTCATCACACATCGCAGCTTAGTATCAAATTAACTTATCGGCGTATTTTATTATTACTATATCATTATATTTTTTTATAATATTTCTGTAGTTGTAAAATAACCCAAAAACAATGAAATGCGACGATTTTTATATCGAAAATAGGTTTTACTATTTTTATTATTGAATAAATATATCATGCTAAAAAATGATTAGCTGTCACAAAGATCGATACAAATTATCAATTATTTCAGAGCACTATATTTCGTTTCATATAGTGTTTTGGATACTATTTTAGGATGTTTTGGTAACACTAAAATCATAATTACAGACGTGTTGTGCTATAATTGAAAAATAACTAGCTACATATTTCATTAATTATATCTATTCTTTAATTTTCTATGCTAGCTATAACCTTAAATATGATTAATTTAAAAGTATTTATAACCCAATTTTCATACGAGAATATCAAACACAAGAATCTTTTTTAACCATATACACCTAATATTTTAAAGTAAATAGATCTCCACAGTGTAAAAGTTTTTTTGATGAATACCCATTCCTGGTTAGCTAGCGAAGCCACGTTCTTTAAAGTTAATGGTAATAATTTACTTTGAATTAATGTAAAAAATATATATATATTTTCAACTGTATTTTAAGCATGCTCTATTAAATTACCAATCTATACTTTTCATCAATCTGACAATTTTTTTAAGTATGAAATACACTAAACTTATTAATGAGCAGGATTTATGAAAATATAATATAAAAACCTTCTAAAAAGAAGTAAACTTTCTTTGCGTTTTATATTTTTTGATCACATTTAGCAATTTTATACACAACAAAGTAATAGCAATTATATTTCAATAGGTATGTGTTCATTTTACACTCGAGTATATTCTCAATTATGTTTAAAAGATTACTGCAATACTGACTCAACAATTATTCATTCAAAGGGTTTCCTATTCGTAATGAATTGTGTGAAACTCTTTGTTTTGCAATTTCAACAGCATTCATGAATAATTGAGAAGTGTTTTTTGTTAGTTTTCTGCTGTTTACCCTGCACCCCCTCCGGAGCGAAGCAATGTTCCCTCCATATTTTCATGTTATACAGCGTGATTGCAATAATGTAAACTTGATATAAAGTGGCCGAGCATGTCGCAACGGTTTCAGTGCTCTGCACGATACAACCACGCGCTGGTCCCAAAATGAAAACGACGGTACAGACCGAATCTACATTCCGTTTTTTTTTTTTTTTTAATATTGTAATCACAATAATTATTTACTGATAAGCGGGTCGAGTGCCCCGCCTCGGCCAGAATTAATGTTTCGGATTACTGACTAAATTCGGCTAGACAACATTGTGACATAAAAAAATCTCGTTTGACACAATTTAACTGATAATTCAATGACGCTTTGATTTTTTGTTTTTCAATCAAATTAGTAATCTATCATTTGTGATATTTTTTTTTTAATCCGTACAGTTTTTTTTTGCGCGTTTTTAATGTATTCGTTTTATTTGTGAAATATTAGAATTTTAATATGTGGTTTGTTTTCGTTATTTTGCAGATATCAGTGATATTTTCACTGGTGGCTTGGACTGTCGCTGCAGACACGAAGACCACGAAAATCGAAAAACGGGGAGTGTTTAGTGATAGTTTAGACTACGGCCAAGCAGATGTCTCCATTTACCAACAACAGCCGCAGCAGCTAATCTCTGCAGGAGAATTACAGCCCTACGATTCCAACGTGGACAGCCGTTTCTTCTCATCACTCGGCTTGCAGTTGGCACCCCAACCGGCTTACATCCAACACACTCCAATAAACTATCAGCCATTACCTGCTTCAGTGGCTTGGAACGGCGGAAATATAAACAACGGGTACAATTACCCTGTACCCGCTGGACCTCAATTACTCGACGATCCTGTGCCAAAGTTTTTCGATTACGTAATTCCGCCAGCAATCCGACCACCACCTTTTCCACAATACCCTAATACCAAATACGGTCCGGGATATCAATACCCTAGAAGGATAACTACTGATGTTAACAAGAACTTGTTTTATAAGTATCCTGGTTATATTGGCGAAGCTGGAATCGTTGTTAGGTTACCAGTGGCTAATGCAAGACCTACTAGAATAGTAGTACCACAGCACGGACCAGTCGCTATGGGTTCCGGAGGCTTAGGGTACAGAGTCTTACCCGGTGGAAGAATTGCACTAGGCTCAGGTGCTAGAGGATTCGCCAACTTAGGACTGGCACGCGCTTTCCCTCTTCCTCCTCGACCACCGTACATGCCAAACCAAAAAACGAATCCGTTCTCATTCCCAGAAGCGTCTCCTGTGGATCGAGCAATTAGCACAATTCAATCGAAAGCAGGCGAGTTCACAGGAAGCTTGACAGTGTTCCCACTGCCGAATGATGGCATATCAAATAACCCAGTGTATAATTTTTAAATAACATAGAGAAAAAAGTGCTTAATTTATTGTGGAATAACGTATTTTGGTTATTCTCTCTCATAATGTTTAAGTGTAAGCGCGGTGTAAAAAATCTAAGCAGTGGTGTAAAAAGTGAAACAAAAAAACTTTAATAATAATGTATAATTAATTGTACATATTATTTAAATACTCAAAACGAATTAATTATTAATTTTATTACTAAATTTCATATATAGATTTTAATGATTTTGCTTTCAAATAAATTAATTTTATTGATCTGATTTAATGTAATCATAAAAACAGTAATAATGTTTATTTGAATCTAGTCTATGTGTATATTTATTTTCGTATACTTTTTTATATTTAAATTTCTATGATTAGTCAATAAAACAGTGTTACCTATAACATCAGCATTTGTTATTTAATGTTAAAATTGTTTTTCTCAAAAGTAGTTTTACAACATTCAATTACATCCATGCCTGTATATGGCATAATATTAAACTAAGGAAAATCGTGCTCGATAAATTTCAGCGGACGTGGAAAACATACTACAACAGTTAAAATGCCATTTTCGTGATATTGCAAGTCGTTATTGTTAACTAGAAAATGTACGAAAACTAGTTATTATTCGTGGGATTTAATTTTTTCCAATTAAATATTAGTAACGTTCGTTATGGACGTTAATTTGTAGGGCGTATAAACACACTTCTCTATTTAAACAAAAGCGAAACGAAGATTTTCAATTTTAAAAAAAATACATCGCTTATAAGAATATTTATACTTTTGTTCGCGGTGAAAGTGACAATTACTTTATCATTTGTTTCGTATTATATATTTAAATATGAATAAAATTGGAACTTGATTAAATATTTCAAAAATTAATCACGTATTTTAAAAAGAGTAAATCACATTTACAGTAATAATTCTGTCAATATATATACTAATTTTGAATAATTCGATCTAAAATGTCTATTATCTTTACAATAATTTAAATCGCTTTCTATATTGATTGTGTTGATATCCGAATTGCATTCTGTGGTATTTATTATTTTGACAATGGTGTAACGCTGGTGAGCGCAAAATATGCATCGACAAAAAATTTTAACATGCAAAATTATATTATACTATCTTTCACGAAGACTGATTGCCAGACATCGTCGAATTAATTTATTGAAATATTTTAACTTTTTGTTTGACCCGCGATCTTCAGTTTCGAGTATTTTTACGCACGCACTTCTCCTCTCGGTCAAACTAGGATACAAGTTATTTAGCTGGGCTTTTTTTCAGTTTAAAGAATGCAAATACCATAAAATGTACATAACCTATAATAAATTATACATGGCAATACATGGTATCTGAAAAAAATACTAGAACTAAACGCGCTGTACACAAGGTTCGAATCAATATTTTTTTAATAGCACAACAAAAAAATGGTTTTAGCAACCTTGTCTACTCCTAAAGTAAAAAATGAAACATACGGATTTCAACAGTATAAAAATAACCACTCCAGAAATGGATTATGTTAATCTACAAGTTGTAAAGTTGTAAGTTTATCACGTTTTTTCTACGAATATTAGATATCAGTCAATCGCTTAATAATCTACATCTGTGGATTTTTTTTAATCTTCCACAATCTTTGGATTGAAAAATCTTCCATCTAATAATACAGTTTATCCATTTTATAGTGTAATCGTAAAACTGTGCCATTTTATTTTAAATTTAAATTAGTTATATTTTTATGAGCAGCGAATGTATTTTGAAACTATTTTTGCATTCAAAGAATATGCAGCAAAGTTTTCCTGGTTTCTCTTTCAATTAATTGTATAACCGCACCAAATCGACAATAAAAAAGATCTCTTTTTATGACACTTCCGTCTTCAATAACAAGTAAGTGAGATCACATATCGAACTATAAAAGTTACCCAACAATAACACAAGCGGGGCTTAATATATATAATATTTTTTAAGCCCGTAATTTATTTCATCTCCTTTTCTGTAACATCGAGAAATCGCCCACGAGAATCGAAAGTCGCCGGAGTTGTCAGTGTCAGGGGTCAGCGAAAACCCATAACTCATTCCTTCAACATCATTACAGTTTCGGCAATAGTGTAACAACGAAGTCAATGAGATTGTTAACTGTAAATAAAAACCATTTCACCTGCCATTACTACTAAATTTTACCTGTCAATAACGACAAATTATTATTTTTATAATTAAGACATTTTATACATTATTTACGCAAGTGTATATTATTAATTTTTGATCATTAAACATAACTTGAAAAGAAGAGAAATCTTTTTATTTAGTAATACACTCATTGATTCCTTTCATGTTACTGTTACAGCGGTGAATCGTTACCTTTGTATTACTGTAATTACTATTGATTACTTACATTATACATATTTCCGGGAGATAATAATCATGAAAATAGTAATGACTACTGGTACTCATCTCACAGTATGTAAATCGTAATTTTAGTTTGTTATATATCATTGTAAATTTAGGTTGCAATTAACCACTGATATTCAAACTTTCGTTTGAAAAAAATAAAGATTTATTATTGCTACTTATTAAATAATCAAAATCATAATTTAGTGTTGCTTTGCCTTTTGACAATAATTGATTAATAAAATTACACATATCTAATTCACAAATGATACTTTATTAACATTTTCTGCCATGGTACTTTAATGGTTCATAGTTGAATGATCTGTTTCTACAAATAAGTGAAGTTGTTTATAAAGAGTTAAAATAACCGAACGAGAATTCACTCAATTTGGCTTCAAGAAGAAGATATCTTCATTCAAATATGTGATCGTTTTTTTATTTTATTTGTATGATAATTTTTTTTTATGGACCTATTTAACCACACACGCTTTTATCGAGAAACATACGAATTTCTATGATGTGAAATTTTATCATATCGATTATTCTTCACTCGTAACGATTATCAGTTTCAATCACTCAACCTGCGAGACATCCAGTCTTACATTTTTTGATTTAAAAAAACCTATGATAGTTTTTTTGAAACAACGATTTCCAACGTTGTAGTATACATGCTTGTCAATCAGCCACAGAGCTGCTGAACACTGCATTTTTATTGCAATAAATTACCAAAGAGTCTGTCTGTTTTATTTATAAAAATTATGTTGAACGACCGTCGCGGTTCGTTGACGCGAAGCTCACCAACCGTTATTTGAATAAGTTTATAAATAATAAATACTACTGGCTAATTTATCTGTTTCAATGAACATGGTTTGCTTTCTCCGTTAATTTAAAAACACATATTAACTGAAAAAGGTACCCTAAGTCTAATTAACTCTTCCTGACGTGCGATGGACTGTGAGTCACCAGTACATATATTTTATTATATTTCTCTAAATATACTGATTGCAAGGTCGTCATACTTTATTAGTCAAATTAAAAAGAAAATAAATATTGCATATTAAAGCCAAGACCGGCATGTGCGTGTCTATATTAGTTAACGTTAATATGTTGTGTATTTTTTGTAGCGTGGATAACCCATTTTAATGATGTCAATACGTCTCAGAGGAGAAGAGACAGAAGATTCTGAGCGGCTTGTCACAATGACTTAGTGTATGAATGATATCTGCCATGGAATGTCACCTCTCTGTTTCCGCCATTATTTTTACATTCTTTGCATTGAATTTGTGTTTTTTAACTTTCAATGCATAGTAAAATATTTTTATAGCTAATTACAATAATTTATCAAGCAGATTTCATATAACTTAAATTTAAGCCATATATTTTTAATTGAACGCCTGATGTTCACTACCGTGGCTTTCGGCATGAGAAGGCGTGAATTAAGGTACTTTTTGAGATCCATATTACTCGTTATAATTGGTTCGTTCAGTTGTAATTATGCTAAACTTATGTATAATCGATTTTTTTTTTCCACACTCTAGTAAAAAAACATTTTTGTCCTCTACAACGCTTATAAATTTATGACCTGGATCTACCAAAGCAACCCCATAATAAGAATAATTGTTAAAAATTGCAATTTTTTGTTCAATATTATGACTAATGAATATAATCTCAGGTCGAAATGATTCAATGATATTTTTTTTGTCGTCGGTGATTTTTTATTTTTTGTTCGACTGGTTTTACGTATTATGAAAGCTCTTTGCACGCAAGTGTCTTTTATAGAATGTGTACTTAAAATTTGAAAGTGAATCAGCATCGATATATTTTACACTCGGCTTGTCCATGAGACAACTAAAAACGTAAAGTAATCGTAAATATTTAATTTAAGTATATATCATATCTTATACAGCATTTTTATTTGTTATGAACATAATTCCATTTAAACGGATTTCTGATTCTTTACGGCTTCCTTATAAAGAAACATTCGATTTTTGTGTTTGAGAACTTATGATCATATACTTCCATCCATCGCCGTGACTCCATATTTTTTATCGGGCGTTTATTGGTAACCTAAGAATGATAATCATCGAAGTATTAAAAGAAGTATCTCAAAAGTACTGTTTCAAAGTAGCGTAAACAGGTGATTGTTGGTGGAAGTTACGAGTTAAACTCTCTAGACTTGCATGAGTTTTTTTTAAATGGGCAACTGCAGGGCCAGATGTCCAAGATATTGTGCGATCAAAGTAATTGCGCAAAAAAATGCAACATTCCATGACTGGATATCGAATAAATTGAGCATCCAGCTACCAATTATTTTTTCTGAAAAACATATTATCAAAAGAAGTTTTCTTAATAGATCAATTCATAAGCTCTACATAGTCTACAATGTCTACATTGCCAAATAAATTCTCACTTACGATGTAACGCCAAAAATACTTTTTCTTCTTCTTCTCCCATGTTCGCTCCCTAAATGGAGCATATGGACACCACGTGCCACCTCCAAGAATCTCTGTCACCCGCCAGTATTATTGCATCTTTCCAGGCCATACCTGCATCCCGTAACTCCACCGAATACATTCTATAGATAGTATTTAGCGGCATTCTGAGACACCGACGACCGGTCGGATTAAAAAATAAGCAAGTTTGATTCAGATTTTCTTGTGGCATCCACAATATGTGGTCGATTTGGGCCTTTGTTGGGTGCCACGTTTCACAGGCATAGAGCAGCACTGACAGAATGCATGGATTGAACAGACGGCATTTGGTTTTTACCTTGTACAGCTTAGTTGCTCCAGCAATCCCTATTCGAATGGCAAGCTCATTTTGCGAAGTGCCATCTCCCGTGATGTGTATCTCTAGGTATCTGAAACTTTCGACACTCTCAATGCTCTGTCCATCGTTAGTCAGGGGATACACAAATACTACAATTCCGAAATTGAGCAACTGGATCTTCACAATATAAAGAATTATACTAATAGATTTTATTCATTCGAATTAGTTGTCAACTCCTATACATTCAATCCTAATTTTTTTAGTAGATTCAAACTTCCGTTCTTCGTTCACCCAACCCAATTTATCAGTCGATGTATTATTAGGTTATCTATTAGATAATTCCAGCACACATATATCGCAAACCCATTTCACTCCATAGCTTCAAGAATGCTTTGCTTCTTTTTACAGCAGCTATTATTATAATAGTTCAGTAATGTAAGGTTATGTTACCCTCGTAAAATACACTTCTACGTGCAAAACTATAACAGGTAAAGAATCATTTAGTTCAATGGTTTCACCACACTGATTCAGTATATAGTTTTTTAAGCAAAACTTGGTTTTCATCGAAATGTACCACGATATATTTTTAAACTATTGTAACATTTTTTGTCAGCGTCATTATTTTGATAACTTATTAAATGCTGATATCATCTAAGGAGTGATGCATGATCTCATAAATATCGAGTTAACATTAATTAAGTTACCTTTTGCTAGACACAATTTATGTGACAGCTGAAATTGCCAAACAAAATCTGTATTCAATATTAAATTCTATAAACATGTATTCAAATACGTTTTGGTGCTCTATTTTTATTTATTTCAAATGAACGGTATTATTACATTACTCTTTCAAACTAATTAATAAATATTGACATGTATTTTAATCATTTTTGATTACATTTTGTTTTTAATTTTTGAAGTCAACTTTTTTGAATTTACTTACGTATTCAAAATCGAAAGTTTTACGTGTACATTTCTTAAATAATTGGTTTAAATACGAGTTATTTTAGTCAAAAGACGGTATTTAAAATATTGCAAAACTGGATGATTAAGCAAAAAGATTACATCACTCTCAATTATACATATTTATACAATCTTCTTGTATATCGTATAATATAATTGTTTAAATAATAAAGGGATATTTTCTCGATAAAAGTTTAAAATATTTATAAAGAGAGGTATTTAAGAAATTAAACAACTTTCAATCATCATCATTGTGGACTAAATTATAACAATTAGTTACTTTCAAATTTCACGTATAAAAAGAAATTTTACTAAAAATACATATGCTCCAGTTTGGGAGCGAACATGGCTTAAAAAAAATAAAAGACATAGTAA
>JAGVSQ010001624.1:0-28180 GCA_022683975.1 Rhyacophila evoluta | reverse complement strand
TATCAATAAGACCACGCATAAGTCGAAAAAAATGCGTCGCCAAATATATATTCCTTTTCAGTTTTAAGCTACAATATAGTTTATTAATTGTGGTTGACTGTGAAATAAAGAATAAAAATTATTATTGTATTATATAAAATAAGATATGCTTGTATAAGATGAATATCAAGAGACCATGGTGAAAGTAAAACGAATGAAAAATAATATATAACTGGTTCGAAACAGAATTCAGACAAATTGGGATCTCGGTATTCGCAAGATATGGCAAGCAGCCGGTCCAGTATGGAAACATTCTGATCGTACTTACGTATATATTATAAACAGAAGGGTTATCTGAGATAATAAATTCAAATTACCGGATTAACAATGCGGATAGGATCTTTCTCGGTCGGAAAACTTTTTGTGAAGCTTTTTTCATAGTTTTTTTTTATACTGCGAGCATTATGCAAGTAGCTGTTATGTGAATGTTCGTACAACGTTTTACCGACACTGTTAGATGTTATCTTATTCAAAGTACTTAATCCGATCGAGGATTAGTGAAAACACAATTATCTGATCGGACACTGAATGTATTAGCTTTTTTTAATTTGATGATATTGTCAATATATTGAAATATTATATTAAAATAGAATATGTTGACATAACAAAAACTTTATGTAAATTAATTAAATAAAAACCCAATAATAACATATATCTTAAGCTTAAACCAATGAAAAAATTGAATTACTTTAAACATATCAACGAGACACTGTCTCGTAACACAAAAGTCATTTTTTATTTCAAATTATAATCTTATATGCTTTGTCTTTTTTATATATTATTTCATATTTTGAGAACACAATAAACTTTAATTTGAGGGCATTAAAAATAAGATATAGAGTAACAAAACTTTAAGCATTGAAAATAATAAACAGTCACATTGAAAACAAAGTTGTTATTGTAAAAGTAACGATAAAAATAAACACATTTAAAAAGAAAATTTTGAAAAAAAGGAAAGAAAGAGTGCCTATTGACAGATTTATATAGATCTTAATCAAGAAATTAATCTAAGCTCATTTTTACTCGGGGGAAAGATATTAATAACCAAGAAAACTTTTTAAACATTGCTCTCCTACTGGTAAAAGAACAGCCGATTTTTACATCTCACATTATCTTCTGATTTCAAAGTTATCTTAAAATGTATATCTGTTTTAATAATTTAATAGAAATGTCAACCACTATCAATATATTTCTAAATGAGTTTCACAAATCAATTCTTATTTTTATCACGTTTATTACATAAACTTCTATGCATACGTCTTATAGTCCAAAAATATTCTTAAAGATAACTTAATTTTTTATTATCTACGCTAGTGGCATATCTAACCTACCTAAATTTATTCACGTACACTGCCACATTTCAGTCAAATCAGCTCTCGAAAAAATCAACTACCTGATCTATATTACTACTATTCTGGCCTTCAACTTTTATTTCACACCATATCGCAGTATTTTCATTATTTGACCATACAGATTATCATAATCTCCATATAACATAGAGAAATATTGTGAGAATTATTGAAACAAGTTTGTGAATCAGATTGGACCAGCAAAATTATTCTTGAATTAATTCATTTTAATATTTAACCGTATTTTATTTTATTCATTTCAAATAGAAATCTAAACAGTACACACAAAGTTGACAATACGGTAATAGATGCACTATCTATTTGCATTCAGATATACTAGAACTCGACCCAACTATCGTAATCCTTGCATCTCTTATATGGAAAATGTAATGCGATTAATGAGAGAAAAATCTCAATTCTATTTTCAATACCTGAGTTTATTTTACTCTGATTTTCGTAACTAAATAGGTTTATACTGTGTTTTCTTTGCGTCTTTCGATTCCTGATACATGATTTGGCTCAATGCTATATGGAAGATAGTAGCATCTGAGATCTTGTTAATTATTGTACATACACGAGAATCGTAATGAGTGCCTTATCTAAATAATTTCAATTCGAATTGTAGCTTTGGAATGGAATCTTATAACTAATTAATGTAATTATTTAAGTTCAAATGTAACACAATAAAGTTAATATTTATTAAAGAATAGCTTTCATTATTTTTTTTGTTGTTATAGGTAGTATATAACGACTTTAGAGAGGCAAAAATACGTCACCCAAGTAGACCCAGAAAAAAGTTTATTTAATGACTTTGGGCCAAATTCTAAATATTAAATAGGCATAATCTTAAAATTCACCTTTCAATTAATAATAATATCTCTATGGTAGCACAAAGATAAGCGCCTACCAACCGGAGAATGCATGCTCGACTTCCACACGTACCAGATTTTTAAAAACTTGAATGTGCAAAAATTGATGCCCACTGGATTGATAAATTAATAAATAGTTTGTCAAGATATGCTTTCCCATTGCGGAGATTTATGTACTCCACTTTTGGAGCCGATATTTTCATACTGTGTACATCCATATGCTCCACTTTTGGAACGAAAATTGTTAAAAAAAATCTTGCAATGTATGTAGACTAAAACTGGTGTTTAATTTACCAATTCTGATTTTAGTTTAAAAAGTTTTTTTTCTAGAAAAACCAATAAAATTGATCTGATAGAAGTGTTTCTTTCGGGTCACAATTTTCACAGGCTATTTTTTTTGAATCTTGACGTATTGTATTGTATCGCGTAAAACTTCATCTAGACATTGTTGTAATATGAGTTTTCAAATAGTTATAAGCTATTATTTCCATAATTAATTCCATATCCTTTCAGAACTTCTCTATCATTAACAAAATGTGCCCACCATCGTTTTGTTGCACAAAAATTGATTTTCCAAGCCAAAAGAACGATTTCATCAATTTGGGATTGTTGCAATTTCTTAAATGCGTTTGCTGGATTCTTTTTTGTAAATCCACAACCAGTTGATTATGTGTGCGATTTGATTTTGAATCATATCTTAAAAATCGTTCGGTTAAATGCATTTAAATAATTAATATATATGTACATTTATGACAAAATTTGTATTTTAATGTACCAGTCTAAATGTATATTAGGTTGGTTATCTACAATATTATATTATATGTAATATAGTTTGCCACACAAACTGTATTACCCCAGAACAAACGAAACAGTTCGCTGGATACACTTATATAAGGGAAGGTGTTTTTATATTATCCCTAGATGCAGTTTTACGCGATACAATACAATGAGATGTGCAATGTTTATATGGTGCTTGGCTTGTGGTCAACTCTTTTTATGGACAAAGAGCCAGCGTCGAAGTATGGACTGAATGCCTGTTTGTAAACAATGTCTATAAGATGCTAAATTGCCAACGAGAAAATATTTCACTGCATTGAATTAACGCACGGAATAAGGCCTGTTTGTGAGTCCATCCATTTTCAATGCAATTTTGTTTTAGTTAAATTATTGAATGCTTAGAATATTTAAAACACTATCGTTGCTGATTGGTAACAGAGTTAGTAAGCGTGATCGCTTAAAATAAATCACTGGTATAAATTCAATTGATTCATTTTTATTTAAATACATAAATATTATTTATTTAAATATGTATGCGATTTAATTTAATTAAAACACAAACAAATATATAGAACTGAATGAACAATCTGTGAATTGAATTTATGCCAAAGTAAGTCTTCATTAGATCTTGGTAAGAAAACTATTCTCCGTGGGTTAGGTTCCTTGTCTGAGAAAATATGTTTATGAAAGTTGTGTTTTCAAGTAATAAAGTCGAATTACGTAAACCAGGCATTCTACTACCGTATACGTGTGGCCATATTATTGTTGAGGATAATAGAACCTATAATCCGGGTCAAAACCATCCTTCTTTATACAATATTTAATATGTTCTTAACAAGGATGGTTAGCAGAAACACCTTTACCAATTTCAAGAATCACTTACCCAAATATGCAAATTTTGCAGTTTAATAAATTCGTGTAAATAAATAAGAGACGACTGTAGCCTAGGGGTAAATACGTGTGTTTTAATACCGGAGGCTGTAGCTCGAATCCCACAACTATAAAAGAATTTTGAGAAATTTACTGATAGCCAATACACTGTCGAGTGAAAATCAACTGTCAAAGTAAGTCTCCAGGTTTTGGAGATCCATATTTTTCACTTTCAGAGCAGAGATAGCAAAACAAATAGGTCATCCATTTTTTTCAAATTACTGACCTCATTTATTATGTAAACAGTGAGGCTAGTGATCAATCAGAGAATAGATCCATGTATAGCACACATGCGAGTTCTTCTTTTTCTTATATAGTATTTATATATATCAATAATGTTTTTTGGTATAATTGTAAGAAGTTGTATTTAAAAAAATGGACATATTTTATTGTAACTGTTTGTAAAAGTCGTGTCTAAATATTTGTTTTATTCAAGCAACATAAGGTTAAATAATTTTATTGATCTTAACGACGTCCTACGTTTGAAAGGCATTTGAACAGCATTCAGTAGGAAATTTGAACCTATAATATTTTATCGAAATGCATCTCCAATGAACGTAACGCTCAGAAGGGATATTTAAAAGTCGATAAATAACGAATCACATATCAAACATTTTACACACGAATGTTCAAAAATGTGATTTTATCAGTTTCGATTGAAATTCAGAATTTAGAAGCAAAACCTTTTTGTTGGGTATGTTTGTTTTATTGTTACAGTCAAAATAGAACAAAAAATCTTAATCGTCTCATTACATTAGATTTACCAAAAAAAAATATTATTATTATTTATATAATCCAATTAATTTATTCTTACAAGTACACTTGCTTACTTAATCAGGCGTATCCTGAACTCTCGTATCGTAAAATCTTTTACTTTATTCAACAAAACTGCCCCAGCTATAAATACCAATCACCTAATATTGCTAAATACTCGAGTATACTGAAGTTAAAAAAAAACATGTTAGTCTGCTTCTTAGATATTTTGAGCATCTTGAATTTCAAACGTTGACTAAATTTTTCTTATCATCTAATTAATAACATCTGTAACTGTTATCCAAAGTTAAAGTTGTTGCAAAGCCTACCCTTTATTATTTGCTATTATAAAAAATATACGATACACAAAAACTGAAGACACTTCTCCATATTTTTCTCATACTGGTAAATTTATTTAAGTTTTATTATTTAAAAATAAAAACCTAATCTTATTTAAAAAACTTTACCAACATTTCTCAAAATAGATAAGATTTGGGTAGTTATTTTTACTAAGAATTATTAAAATATAAACGTCACAGCCAAAACCTGTGATATAAACATAGTTTTTTTATCACAAATTGTATAGGTACTCAATTTTATAAAAAAATGTAAAAAATGTAATATTAACTTCAATGTTTCAATACCACAGTGTGGTCAAAAAGCAACAAATGTCAGACTTTATTAAATATTACACATACTTCAAGCTGAAGTCACTATTATATAATAAATAATTATCCATACCATAGCTTCTCAAACTGTAATTCGCAGCCCCTTAGGAGCCGCAGGTTTTCTGTCGGGCCGCATTTTTTTCCATTTCTTTTGTTTGCTGATGATGATGGCACTTTTAACAGATATGATATTTTTATTACGAAAAGTAGATGTGCAGCAGTTTTGTATGGAACACTTTGTATTGAAAAGTATTGAGTTAATTAAGAGTAATGAATAAATGACCATTAAAATACCCAATATACTATTCATAAAAGTTGTGGGAAATCAGGGAAAATTCCCATTTCAACATAATTTGAAAAGTTCTTAGTATTTTATCAACAATTATAAAATCCATATTTTTTGTAATACTTTAAAATACGTGATTTCTTTTTTCGACCTTTAAAATCGTTTTAACCAGCAAAAACTTATTTTATGTATCCATTTAATCATGATCACCCTGTAAAAATTTGTAAACTGGCTGTGATCTACCGAAAACGCGTGCACAAGATTACTATCTCATATCACGGTCATAAAAGATTTTATTATTTCAAACAGCCAAGGAAAAATTGAATCGATCGATGAATTCCTGTGATTTAAATTTCAAACTAAATTCAGATAAAACTGTTCTATGAAATGGTATACATTTTTCACGATGTGTTTCATTTACATAATTTAATAATATCAATTTGTATATTATTATAAGTTGCCTTATAAAAAAAATGATAACATCTTAGTGTTTATATGCGTAAAGATACATATCTTTAGGTTTAATAAATTTAAAGTAACCTTTTTGCTTTAGAAATGTTTCAATTCTTTTTTTATAAATGCGTGATTTTAATCAGATACATCAAAAATTATATTTTGTAAATATTATTTAATAATTTAAAAACTATAAGAAGATAGTGATGACTAAGCAAAATTGTATGGTCGCATGATATTAATATTGCAATAGTAACCAAAAAATAATCTTCATTTAAATTTTTTTGCCATCTAGTATAGTTTCCCCGCTTGCGTAAAGGATAGCGTGCGCGCCTAGCAACCGTGGAATGTATGTTTGACTTCCACACCTATCAGCTTTTTAAAAACCTGAAAATATAGGAATTTATCACCATTGAGTTGATCAATTATCTGATAAATAAATATCTTAAAAAAATATTTTGTGACATTGCGGAGATTCATATACTCCACTTCCGAGTGGATACCTTTACACTTTGTAGATCCATTTGCTTCAGCTTAGGGGCGAACATGGTATAAAAAAGTAATTTATATTCTTAAAATATTATTGGCTGCTATTTAAATTTTTACTTATAAAACATAAATAACCATAAAACAAAATTTATAATCATGCAAATTAGAAGAGTTTGAATCATAATGAAATTTTGAAAATTATGTCTGAATAACTATTTAATGATTTAATATTTCTATAATATATCGTCTCTCCGATAGCGTAGTTGGTAGCGTGCGTCCCTAGTGATCCAGAAATTCGGGTTCGATTCCACATCTGTCAGATTTTAAAAATCTGAAAATGCAGGACTGGGTGTCTGTTGGGTTGGGTAATTGTCTGACAAACAATTCTCGTGAAAAATAATCTGTCAAGACGTCTTCACATTACGGAGATTCATATACTTCTCTTTCGGAGTTGATATCTTCACACTGTGTAGATCTATATGCTCTATGCTGGGAATGACCATGGTATAAAAAAAACTAGTCTATATACATATCTATAGTATATATACATGACTGACATTATGACATACTGAAAATATCGTATACAGCCAATTATTGATATAAATGTGAAATAATAGAATGAATATAAATTAATTTATATAAAGACTAAGTTTGAATCTATTTCAGACGAAGCTTGGTAATTGAGCTTGTATTTCCATAAAGTACAGATTCAAAATTCTCACGAACCAATACCAAGTTGCTGCATTACGAGTATTATAACATAAGAGACTGTTAAACACAATTAACTATGACAATCATATTTTACGTGATGACTCACGAGTATGCTGCAGAAGTTTTGTTTGTCATAGAAAATTAAATGAAATCCTCAGAAGTGATTTATCTCTTCGAGATCTGAGACCTGACCCTGTGACTGCCTGACTTCTGTTTGGCAGACTTCTGCAGGGATGTATAAGGAAACAATTGTTTCAGAACGTCAACAATAAATTGTTTCTAAAGATACAATTATATATTTAATTTGTGATTATTTTTATTACTGGATTGTTTTGAAAAAATAGTATATACATGAATTGGAAACTATCATTTTGTCAATCATTTGTTGAGTATACGAAGAATAATAATTTAAAATGATAGTTTCTGAAAAATCTTATAAACATTTTGAAACATATTCTTTTCGACTGATATAAAGTAAAAATATCTAAAAAAAGTGAATATCAATTTCAAAAAACCAATGGCTTGGATTGAAAATATATGTAACATACGAAAATCTTGTATGGCATTCCTTAATTTTTATTTGCTACGTGAGATGCCGACTGATTTATAATCAAGTTTTAATCTATTCGGACAATGTATCTTTTTTCTTCTTCTGCCATATCCACTTCTTACGTGGGGCTGATACATGGCCCTTTCAGGTTTGTCTGTTATCCGCCAGCCATCATGAATTTCTCCAGGTCATATCAGTGTTATACGCAGTTTCAATATCACTGAATGACTTTTAAGGTAACAGGAAGATGCCGTGTCTCCTCCATGATTTCCAAGATTCTCACGATGTCAAACCATCCCACCCCTAGTATTCGACGCAGGCATTTGTTTTCTATAAGCAATGTACATATTTTTAGAGCCTTTGACAAGCGTTATGATTCGCTACCGAATAATAACACCTTAACTATGTAATATGTCGTACTAATTATGAGTACTGTTGCAATACCCATATATGCTACATTAAGCCTGAACACAACGTGTCTTTACATCCGTTCTTAATGTAGAACATATCTATTATATATGATGTAAAAATTACCTTGATATGATGATTGACACTAATTCATAATATTAATAGACATGCTCGTCCGCGAATTTTTAATAACTTGACAGAATCTTTTGAGAAGTATTTGTTATGCGGCTTCATTAAAAGTACAGTGACTTATCATATTTTAAAACCCCTCCCTTCGTATAAAATCATGAGACTTTAACCAATAACCTCCAGTTTCGAAGTAAACACGTTTATTAGTCACCTACTTGAATGACATAATTATTCAGATAGTCAAATACGATAATGTGTATCGAAAAGTAAAACGTAAGAATATAAAGACAGTAAATATTTACACCAAAAAAATATTTTTTATATCACATTATAAAAAGATGTAACCGATTCTGGTCCTGCCGGGTATCAAAAAGCAATCTGTGTCGCGTGAGCACGCTCAGCGCCACTGAGCTACGAAACACGATACGCGCGACGGGCAATTTAATTTGATTATATCCGTCTTCCTGTCTCTCTACCTGGCGTTTTCACTCAGTAGCCTTGTCTAACTGAAGCTTATTCATTTTCTTACCCGTCACAATCTTTTTATACTTATTAATACTAGTGTTAAATACAATAATTATTATACATATTATAAATATTTATTGATACCGTGAAGTTGCCATAGAATTAACTCTTCTTCTTCACATTGCGGAGATCCATATGCTCCTCTATCGGGGTGGATATCTTAGCACTGTGTAGATTCATATGCTCCACGTTTGGAGCAAACATGATAAATGTATATATAATATAGATAAACCTAAATTGAGAGAGGATCAAAGTCACTATAAATACGGTTTTATTGCGACAAAGATGCATGATCTCATTTTCGTTTGATATATTTAACTGAGCATTGTTTTAAACTATATATAATATATGTACATTATTTTACAATGGAATTTAATTAATGATATTTTAGTTGTAATATTTAAGTAATTTAAAGTGATTTAAATGTTTCATATTTGCTACCGTATAAAAATAATATGATATTTTTAATGTAGCAAGCAAACTGATATGACAATCTTTAAATAAATCATGTAATATAATCATTGTAGAAAATATTATACACAATCTGATACAAGAATATTGTAAAAGACAATGGGTGGTCTTTGTTATCTATAGTTTTAATGACATAATATGAGATAATCATAATGTCATGAGACACTAATATAAAATACAGTGCGCAAAGTGACAGACGGAAATATTGGCGAGTTGCCAAATTGACGCGAATGATAAAGGGGCCGTTCTTGAAAGTGTTAAAACAATATATTTTACATCTATTAATATGATATACTCAATTAGTTCACTAGAATAAAAGTACAATGTGTTTTATATTATATTCATAATCTTTGATGGACAGCCAGAATGTTGTAATAAAGACACAACATTTGATTATTATATAAATATGTCCGTTACAGAAATGAAGCACATAAATCTGAAGAGTCTGAAGATGATCACGCAATAAATAAAGAATATGAATATCAGAATTGTCAAAACTTATTTTGACAATTTTTTTGAGAATACTTCTTCTAAAACCATTTAATATTCAATCCTGCGTCTTTGGATTTTTGAAACCCTGCAGCTATATGATTCGATTCTACAACCTCGAGTTCAACATCGCGCACTTTCACCTTTTCGCCACCGAGGGTAATATGTACATTAACACTGTATATTAAAATACGATCCAAACGAGTCGGCTTATTTATTACTGCGGAATCCAAAACAACCCTATTTTCATACATTTAAACAAAAATTACTAAAAGAAAAAGTTGTTATTGTCTACATATTTTATTATAACGATTTAAGTTTATATTGAGAGCTGTTTACTTATATAGCTCCAAACTTTTGAGGTTATCATTTTTATAATAAATTGAAGTTGCTTAATAATTAAAATGTTTCTTACATTATGCCAATGGTGATATAATAATTGCAGTCTTAATAAGAAGCCACATTTAACAACCGCGACGAAGACAGTGATTTTGAAAGAAACAAACTGCTGCCTTTATTTTTATCATAAAAACTAACGCAGGGTTTTTCAGATCCAAACTCAGTTTTTAGATCAATTTCATAAATGTTATATTAATTCCATGTCAGAATTTATAGCGTGGTAGTTATTAAATTTTATAGATACAAACATAATATTATTGTATATTATACAAGAGATATTTGATAGAGGTCCATTATTAGAATGTAAACTGATAATCAATGATCAGCTCGTATTAGTATGTATTCTTATAAACAAAAGATCCAAGAAACTGACCATTCTATAGAAATTCGACTGTATCACTATAAATTTGTTGAAATACCGTTTTTTATAATTGAAAAATGGCAACCAAGTAATCATTTGTTATATATGTCTGAAATCTAAATTTTGAATGGGTATAAATTTGACGATGTTTGGAATTTTTGTTTTTAGACTTTACATTGTATAATCCAGAAAAATTAGATAAAAAAATTACCCAACTTTGAAAAAAATCCGGAAAGCCAGATTTTAAAAACAATTTTGACATTGTAGTTTTTAACAAAATGTCTATTTTATATTAATCCGAGTGCCACTTAATATTCCACGCGAGGTCAAATGTTTTCAAAAATGGTTTTCAGTAAATATCTCACTAGCGATCATCACTATTACAGAAAAATATCAATCTGTCAAAAATACAAAATGTGCAAGGTCTAATTTATCTTGACTAATTAAATGTTGTCTTCCCGGTTAGCATAGTTGGTAGCGTGCGCGCTTAGCAATCCGGGGAACGTGTGTTCGAATTCCCATCTGTCGGATTTTAAGAATCTAATAATGCTGGACTGGATGGAATTGGGCTGAGCCATTGTCTGACAAACGATTCTCATGAAAAATAATCTGTCAAGATGTCTTCACAATACGGAGATTCATATACTCTACTCGGAGTGGATATCTGCACACTGTGTAGATCCATATGCGCCACTTTGGGAGCGAATATGGTGTACAAAAATTATATAATTGTTGAATATAAAAGTTTTTGCAGTCACATTATTCAATCGACTAATTGGTTATTATGCAGCACTAAAAAGGTGTTATGATGATATTCGAAAGTCTAAATAGCAATTTTGATATTAGCCGTAAAATTTTAGTCACATGAATTACATCACACAGATTACGGTTTGAACTGTAAATAAATTTTATTCTCTGTTCATCGCACATATTATAAAATAAGATTCTTACTTGGCTAAGAAAGGTTGTTTAAAGTTCTCAAATGCCTGCAGGGGTAGTCGAAGCAATTCTCGTCCACTTGCAGATGCATTTCTTCTTTTTTGTGCATTTATATTAAATTAGTAATTGCAAGCCACTGGACACATTTAATATCAGTGGTGTAATACAAAAACGTGTGAATTGCACATTTATACGTAATGTTTCCTTAGACATTTATACTATCCATATCTTTCAAATCCATACGTGTGTGTTTATATACTTTGTAAGATAAAAAAATACAAAAATAAATATTATTAATAAAGTTGAACTTTATTTTAAATTAAAAATACACTTTGAAATGTAATTTTAAATTGCTTTTTGAAATTAACCCGTAATATTTTTTCTGTACAGACATTCTTGTATTTAACGTAGTTTTCTTTAACTAACTTCTTACTTTATTATATTTTACAATGTATGGAAAATCATTTAAATTAAACATATTACAATTAGCCCACTTGTATTTTCAAATTGCGTTTTTATATATATTTTTATTTCTTCATTTTGATCGATTTCATACATGTCTATAGAATACGAAGAAGTGTAAATGTAATATCTTTGAATTAAACTGCGAGTTTTTTTGACCATGTTCGTTCCGAAAGTGGAGTATATGTAACTCCGCAATATGAAGACCTGCCTTGACAGATTATTTTTTCACGAGAACTGCTTGTCATAAATTGCTTAATCAAATGGGCGTCCGGTCCTGCATTTTTGGATTTTTAAAAATTTGACAGATGTGGAAATCGAGTTCCATTCCCCGGATTGCTAAGCACGCATGCTAACCTCTACGCTACTTATCCTATTAAATAAAGCACGAAAGATAAAAAAAAGTTTAAGAACCTGATAACGGTAGCACTAGAGTAGACAAATAGCATCATTGGCATAAATTTGTTGAGCATATATTTTTAAATAACATAATATATATAAAATTGATTATCATATACGGATTAAAAATTACGCTGCGTGTATAGTACTATTTCTTATTGAGGGGAGTACTATTACTTGAAAGGCGGTGTAAAAGCTGTGGTATGAAGTGTTAGTCATGGTTAAAATTGAAAAACATTTTATTACGTAAAATTCAAGTCGAGCCACTTCCATACAGCATTTTCAATAATCACAACAAACGAAGCAGGATGAAAATGGTAAACAGACACACTTGACCGGATTTTATTAAACCAGATTAAAATGAAGTAACCAACAATATAGGCTTTATTTTAAAAACTGTATTGTAGTGACAATATATTGAAATGGTTTGGAAGTGTTAAGATCACTAAATGAAAAATATTCGTTTTCTTACTTACATTAAAAATCAACTAAATGTATTTTTTTAATACTGTGACCCTGAAAGACGTATAGATTCATTTTGTCTTCATCTACGTAAATTATATGCTAACTTTCTTGTTCGAGTTTAAGTTAAAATATTATTATATCTGAAGTTTGAAGACTGCTAGTTAAATACTAAGCACAATGAAACAAATTTTATTGCACGCCTTCAATAATATGTTTATTCATTCGTTGTTTGTGTTTGTAATAACATTTTGTTTATGAAATGTATAAAAATAAGAAAAAATAATAACAAAGAATTTAAATTATAATTACTTCTATGTTGTGGTTGTATATTATATTAACACATTAAAAATACTTAAAATGTTAAAAAATATTTCAGTTGAGTTATAGAGTGGAACATTGTCTAATGATTGTTTACTCAGTTTAATTTTATAAATCGAAAAGCTTCGGGGGTGAATTGAATGTATGATACAACCATCAGATTCACGTTGTACTTTTTTAAATGTTGAAGACTAACAAACTAGTTCACTTAATAATTCGCATATAGTATGGCCTGACATTGGAGTTCTGCATCTTTGACCAGGTCGTAACTTAAGTTCCTTCCAGCTTTAGTGCCATACAGTATGGCGTAATAGAGAACATGAGCAGGTAATGTATATAATTTGAAGATATTTTTCATTACTCATGGCAAATGGTAATTTGCGACTGTCAGGTACTTCAAAAAGATCTAGGAGATAACTCGTAGGTGACTTGAAAGCGCCGTTTGCCTTTATATATAATACTATTAATAATAATATAGGAAACTAAATTGTTATATTACATGATTTAAAATAGTTACTTCATCATGACCATATATCATTAATTCACCGATGGTGTTCGTATACTTACATTTATAATCTAAAGTTTAAACTCTTTTCATGATATAAAAATACAAAGTAATCTATTGTCAATCCAAATTATTTATATTATACAATAAATAGTCGGACACTTTAATTTTTTTTTATTTATAATATCCCCAATGCAATTTTTACCCTAATTCCATTATAATTATAATAGCATTAATATATTGCATTGGAGATATAATTTAATTTAAACTACATTGTTTGTTAATTTATCATACCTTATTCATGTTGTTTATTACGATTTTATTAAAAATAATTTGAATCAATAAATATTTTTAATATTAAGTTTTTAATCTTTGATTTGATTCATTGAATTTGATTGAATTTCTCTTTTTATAAACATTAATTTTTTATTTATTTTCTCTAATTGATACAATCAAATACACAATATATAAATGCTAATAACGGGCTTCCATATTTGTGAAATGTGACAGGTAACTAAATATATTTCATCCTATTCATAATAAATGTTGAGTGTTTATAAATCTCTAAATCTTATGCGGCACGCGATTTGAACCCGTGACCTCCGGTATTAAGCCGCACGACTACCAACTAAGCCTATAGGGAAATAAAACAATATAGTTTTTTTTCTTTAAGTCATGGTGATATAGAAATTTATTCATTGTAACAATCAAACATATTAATTAACATTAATACATTGATATTTACACGAGTTGTTGCATGTTATGTATATTATAAAAAAATAAATAAAAATATTTAGTTTTCCCTCTTTCCTCTCTTTCTTTTACATTATTTCTTTACTCAGTTGTGGCAAGTACATTTCAGTCTGATTCGCAAAAAGCATTAACAGTAGAAGGAATATAATGAATGGAAAATAAGATAAATGAAATTTAAAAAGCTGATTAATTATAATCTGATAGTAAAACTTGCCTCCTAACATGTTGTCGAAATTTGGCTCTGGTATTGATTAAACTGATATTATTATAAATTAGATTTATATGACGGTAAAATTGAACATCCTCAAATCAAATAAATACGAGACCGGTGTAACTTGAAAATTCCTCGCACAGTTGGTGTTGAAGTATAAAAACATGCTTAAAATATCATATGATCCCAAAATGATACCAAGTGTTGCTTGCCTTAATTTATTAAGTCGAAGAGCAACTAATTTTGGACCTTAACGGCCGGAGTCCTAATAAATGAGGGTCCAATTCTCAAATGAACTTATAAACGAATTTTATTTCTTTAATATTGCCGACAGCTCATTTTAATTACGCAGTGTGTTTAATTTTTAACAAGAATATTTCATTGACTTTTTGCAATAAAATTAGCATATGTCATATTTTTTTACGTAACGTTTTAATAGTTATATTAAATTATATTTTTGTGTGTTTTTTTTGCTGATGCTGATGCCGGATGTAATATTATGCACATTCTAAATAGCCTTATTTGTAGTACAGTACGAGTCTTAAGAAAATTACCCGGTGTTAAAACACTGAAAAGTATTAAATTAAAAACTCTACCCTATCTTACCTAACATCCAGTTGGTGTTAAATAACTGATAAGGAGTTTAAGCCCAAATTACTGTCTGACAAAACTATTCTGTTATTATCACCAAGTTATTATGTTATTATTGGTTTCATCCAACGAGATCTATTGTATTTTTGTGTAATTCTGATTTGATAAAATTATGAATGGACCATTGGTACATCTATGTAGGTACACATTTTTACTAGTATTTTCATTATATTAAATGAAATAGTACATATTATGTTTGCTCCGACAATGGAGCGTATGGGTCAACACAGTGTAAAAATAAGATATTTGCTCCAAAAGTAGTACATATATGTATCTTCACAATGTGAAGACATGTCTTATGTGGCCTAAAAAAATATTTTTCACAAGAATTGTTTGTCAGATAAATACTTAACCCAATGGTTATTCAGTCCTGTATTTTTGGATTTTTGTAAGCTATATATGTACTTTTTGCGGGTTTGAATAGTAAACATAGCCTACAACATCCTACTGTTTTTTATCCCGATTTTCATAGAATTCAAAGATGCCGAATTGAATGGCCCATGAATTGAAAAATTTATTGGTAAAAAAAAAATTTCACAATTAGAGGACTCGTATGCTCTATCTTGGAAACGGACATAGTCAAAAAAAATGTTTTACTATAAATTATAATATATTCATGGATTCATGAAAAATTCTTCTTTTTTAAGAAATCACAGGCATTTAAAAATAGTGTGGCTCATATTTAACCGACTTATATTTAATAATTTAGTAATCATACAAATTATGAGCATTTAACGTTATATAACGTTAATGGCATGATAATTTCATAGCCAAGAGAACTCACAACAATATATATTGCATGAACTATTAATGTAATAGTAGATCATTGTTGAATAATTCTTTAATTATATATGGAGTTTGTTGTTTTAGAAAAAAAAATACATTTATGGATATGTAAAATAATTCCACTGCGGCATTAAAATATTGCTGTAAAAACTCTTAAGCAAGTGAGAGAAGCAAAATGGCTTTCAAAATAAAACCGAAAGATAAAATTGTTGTTTGATCTTTCAAAAAGGAACTCTCCCAGATAAATACTAACTGAGTTAAAGAATATTAAGCAGAAAAATACATAAATAATTATAAACGCTGCCTCTTATTCTGGATTATATTACCACGTGCCCGTAAGATCTTCCTGTGGCGTACAGACATCAGGATCGTTTAAAAGGATTTGCCCCCCGCCGCGAGTTTTTAAGCGGCGCTACTAAATAATATCGAACCAGGTCATTTGGTTCATAAGGTATTTTAGTGTCAGATTATTTTTATTAAGAACACTTATAACTTATTTGATGAGTCATATTTCAAAAGCGGAAATATTTATTTTTTTTAATCGAGAAAAGAGTGAATAAAACTTTGTAAAATTAAGAAGATCAGCTTTGATTTCAGAATAAAAATCTTTCAGTTTTCTTTAAAATCAATTTCATCCTATCTATTCACACTTTTCTACAATCACTGAATCTAAAAAAATAGTATAGATTCATTTATATTTCATCCATTTACTTATCCACTACAATCCGTCGTTCTTCAAGCTTAAAAATGAGTAACTTCTCCAATTAAACTGCACAATTCTTTAAACCAATATAAATATCCACCCTAACAGAGATTGTATTATTCATCTTGATATATTAATTTGATAATATTCACTACTTAGGTTATGTTCACGTGCATAGCGATTTCACCAGATTTATGTTTCGTCCTCGGTTGGTGGTTACTAAGCGCGCACACTTTCCAGTGCCAGATGTCGCAATTTGTATGCTTGTAAGGTTTCTAAGGTTATGAATTGAATACCCAATAGCTTGAGTGAGAGACTACCAGGAATCAGGCATATATTATAGTACTATCATTGACATGATGTTTTATAGATTTTTATAATAATTTATTATATTTCAACAATTAATACCTACTTTGTTTGCCACGTTTTATTTAGCACGTTATCAAAGTTCATTCCATAGAATTTAGCATGCAATTCAATGGTTATTTATATTAATGCGGCGGTGTATTGAGTATCTAGCTAATCACCAAAATTATAAAAATCATTAAATTTTATGTTCCGTATTGAGAGACGACATGAAAAAAAAATGTTCAGTTAGATTAGACATATTGATAATTACGATACCGTCGCGAAACCCGATATAGCTATCGATAAAATTAGTAAATACATGAGATTATAATTTGCTTTTTAATAGAAGTAGGTATCACAATCATAATTTAGTGTAAATAATATAATTACAAGAAATCATTTTCATCATTTTGAAATAGGAATCAATTAATAGTAGTGAGCGATTTTTCTTTCATTAAATAGTACCGGGTGTTTCATAATTGTCTAAACAAAATTATGTTCTGGTGATTTTAATTGACAAGTATTTTTAAATGTCATTCGTTTTTTTGGTACTTAATTTGTGTCACTGAAACACAGTTATTTACTTTTAACCGATTGTTTTGTAAAACAATGTTGCGAAAATAAACAAAAAATCAAATTCGTTACTGAGTCAACACGCCTCTCAGCTGGCGCGTTATAAATCTCTCGTTTTTTATTGCAATTTTATTGTTTTGACATACACATTCTACGACAACTTAGATTAATTATCACCGAACAAGATTATATGTCTAAAATTAGATCATGTATTTTCATGTCACCCTGTCGTCAAGGAAATTCAATTCAATTTAAATGAATCTAATTTTATAGCTTAACTAATGCAGACTTTATTAAATAAAATATATATTCATAATATTAAGATAAAAATCAGTACTGGGTGCTCGAAAGTTATAAAACACAAAAATAATCAATCGACAAAATAAGCGTTTACATATTACGTTATCTCCAAAACTCCACATTAAAGACACACAAAAATCATATATCTTTATTTTCAATTTAAATGAATCTTTCTGATGATTGTGTATCCATTTATTTCTTACTATATCGACTCCGAAAGTAGAGCGTAAGGATCTCCACGGTGTGAAGATTACCACTTTAAAATGGATAACATGACTCATATATTGACAGATTGCTTAAAGAGAAATGGTTGTCAGCAAACCACTCAGCCCAATACGTATGCAATCTTGCATCTTCAGATTTTAAAAAAGTCCAGCGGATGTGTGGAAGTTTAGCCCCCACTTTCTCTTTCGGAAGCGGTTATGTTAACTTTTTTTATCGAGGAGGCCTTGCTTAGATTGCTTAAAGCCTTAAAGAAAATATTATCATAATATATAATGGTAATTCAAAGTTTGCAAATTAAAAATGAAAGTTGAAATCATATTAAAATATTTAATAAATTTACCTTTTAAATTGGAGAGTGAAAAATTAAGAACCCCAAAAAAATTTGTTTAATATATACAATAATTTCACGACATTTTCAGTGTAAACAAAATATAAATTGATCTTAAATAAATCAATAACTAAAAAAATATAAATATAAAAAAATAAAAGATGAAGGAGTTTTTTTTGTTGCCTCAACGTCAATTTGATGCAAAGATCGTGTATTTTGTATCACTATAATGTCACCTTTCCAAATTGAAATTGAAGCTTTCTAATAGATTTGGGAAAAAAATGCTAAAACAAAGTATAATTGCAGCAATACTAATAAGATGTTTCGAATATTCTATTCACCATGTCACATAAATGTATTTGATTAATTTAGCTATTTTCGAGAATGTCGCTGGAGTGAGAACAACGATTTCAGTGTTTAAAATAATTTATAAAATTTTTAGCGACGCTTTGTCGCTGCACAAGAGATATTTCTGCATTTTTATCAATCTACGCAATCTGTTGACAAATAGGAATTCTTTGGAATCCTTATCTTTATGTCTGATATATTTTTTAATTAAATAAATATCTGATTAAAATAATGTTTTTTTAACTGTAATATTTATATAGCAACTATTTTGAGAGTGAAAACTGCTGGACTGCTAAAGAGTTGGACAATATGTAATCAATGATGACAATCTCTAGAGATGCGTCTTCACAATGTACATATCTATAAGTCCCGCGTTTGGATATGATTTTATTAATGCATAGCACGAGTTTCTTCAAATTATATATTTGTTTAATAAAGTTTGAAGTACTCTATCTGTTTGAATAAATTATTTGTATCTTTAATATTTTATACCAATAAAATATCAATTCAGATATTTTCTAGTATTAGTTTGCAGAGACATCAAAGGTTTAGCTTCAATTTAATTATTTATCTCCCCGGTAGCTAGCTGAGAGGTTACTGTGCGCACTTTGAATCGGGAGATTGCGAGTTTGATTCACACGGATGATTTTTTTTTTAAATCCAGAGATACATAACCAGATACCCAATAAGTTGTATAATTTACTGTCAACCGATTTTCGTAAAACATATGACAGCATAAGTCTTTCTGGGGTTGGCATCTAATTTCTGTTGAGGTCCATATACGGTAAGCTTTGGAGCGGACACGTTAAAAAAACAATTTGCAGGTACATATTAAAAGTCTTACCTTAGTTGAATGTTTGGTTCCATTTATCAAAATTCTATTTATCGTTAGTTAAAGGTTGTAATCCCAGGCAATTGAGTTGGATAATATCATATAGCATATCGTCATTTCAGGATTGGGTTGTCGAATATAGAAATTGTCAATTTTTCGGAAGGTGAAAAACAAATATCATCTAAATATCTATTTTTCATATAATTACGCTTGTTGTTTTATGGAAGACTAGAATTACAGTATTCTTATTTAATAAATATTGTGTAAACTATGTAATTAATTTAATACATGTTTTGTTCTTCAAATCACGCACCGTGGATATTCGATAAAACCAATTGCATGATGACAGTATATGAATCAACCAGAGCTTTTCACCAAACTTGAAAACTAATTTCCACTTGATTCATCTTCGTACGATTTAGCATAACACCTAATAATGCAGCACGGTCAGAGAATGCGAAGTGTCATCAGAGCATCAGGTGTCTCATTCTAAACATTGACCAAACAGTCATTCTCATTTTGCAAAGACAAGTCGGTGGTGGCGATTTTATATTTAGAACGCCAACGCCATCTGTGAGAATGCGGCGGTTACCGAAGCCGTGGGCACGTACTATTAATTTCGTACCGCAGAGGAAATGCACATTATATCTAAATTCTCTCCTCTCAAATAGATACATTAACATGTGCGATGATCCATTGTACCATTATTATTGTGATGTGATTGATTAAGTTGATGTGCTTTATTTAGATTGCGCTTGTTATTATGTAAAGAGATACTTAGAGGTAGCTAAATTATTGAATCAACATCTGAGTATAATTAGTGAAGCTTATGTGAATTTATATGTGTGTTATAATACATTATACAGAACGTGTCGTCATTAAAATGTATGACAAGTCTAATAACTATTTTGCTCTCTAAGTAAAACATCGGGCAGTATCTCAGAGGGGCGTTTCTATCAGTCAATCACTGGCAAAGCTACCAGGGAAGCGACACATATTCTTGAATAACGCAAGTCAAAATTTACCTATCGTAAGAGCTAAGACAAGAAACCGCAATTTCTGCAAAATAAATATTTTTAATTTTGTATGATTACTTAATAAACTGGAAATTAGATGTGGCGCAACAATTTTACTTGCTTAATAGCGCTGAATATGTAGCTACGCCACAAAATCATAAATTACGCAAGTTTCCTTTAGTTCTATCAAACCATCATGGTATTGGATGGATATTTATGATACGGAAATAAATCTGGTTTGAAAAAATAAGAAAAAGTCTGATTGAGATTTATTTTCGGCGTCTAAAGCATGTGATCAAGTTATTTCAATGTTGCTTCATCATTTTAGTAGAGACAATAGGCTGAAATTTTCCTCTCTCTTTATGTACACACATCTTCTGCCTTATTACTTCAATGGTACTCCAAAAGACTATTTCGAAAGATTTTATTTTATTTTGAGGAGTGTAAAAAATAATTAATAAATCATATATAGTTAGAACCAATAAAACAAACATAATTTAAAATCACTATCAACCACAAGAGTATGTAACAAATAATTATAAAGTAATTACATTCATATTGGCAGTTCAATTTTAATCTATTGGGCTAAATCTTTGATGCTATTCATCCCATCTAAACCTAAAGCATATTTGTCTACAAATATACCACTATTTACTATAATGATTAAATAAAAAAATATATTTTTCTCTGAATAATAATGTTCTATAATCATAACATAGGATGACAATGAATTTAGTCCTATTTTTCGCGAATATTTACTTCAATTATTCATGTTCAAAGCGACGGTTGAAATATACGACCATGCATTTATTTATAATACGTTAATATACATACTATACGACTTCTCAGAGTATACAAAATTAAACTTCCTTTTATTCTTCGTAAATATTGATAAATCACTATTTTTATGAAATTTGTAATATAAACTGGTGAAAACTTTTAATAACTCAACTTTTACGTTCTGCTTCTGAATTGTCAAAAATAAAAATAACGACCGTCACTCGGGCTAAAAGATCGTCCGCTTTCGTCCTCTGGGACTAGTCCGGTCTATTTTAGGTGAACTATTTTTACCTATTAGATACTTCCACGGCGTCCGCACACTGGTCACTACGCCAATTGTTTTCACTCGTATGATGTGACTTACTCACTTGGATATAAATACGATCAAAGTATAAAAAAAATATTGGCTACACTTAGCTGATTAGGTAGAAGAAAGAATAAGCTAAAAGAGGCAATCATAGTATACAGGTGTTTCAGCATTAAATTTAAGAAAAAAAAACGAGTACGAGACAAAGAAGATCTATCTTCTTAGCCTCAACTATATCCGTTGTATCCAACATTAATCTTTAGGGGAGCTTAAAGCGTTATCTACTGAGAAAATAAATTGTATTTTATCAGAACTTTCCTAATAATTTTGGTAAAGGTGCCTTGGAGTATTCGTGTTAATTATTATGAAAAAAAATAAGCACACGAATAAAATCACAATATTATGACAACCAACCATACAAAAAAGAGGTTTATTATTCTGGTAGGTACTTTTTTAAATTGAAAAAAATAAAAGAAGCTTGATAAGAGCCTAAAAGCTTTATAACCTGATTTGAAAAGCTCTCCCGTTTCTCTACATATTAAGCTCATTTTCAGAAACTGTATTCAGAACCTCAGAAAAATCGCAAATATAATATGTTGGCTGTTCTATTAACTTACAAAGCTCACATTTATAAATACCTCCTACCTTTTAACCCCTACCGTTAACATAATCTTCGTCCACTCGCCTTGTCATTAATTAAGGTCCTTATCAGGTGTATCCTGGAATTCTGACACTGAAAAGAGATTTAGTTTATTAGACGGAAAGTTGAACCATTCTAAATAACTAATTTTGGTTGACAAATACTCAATTATGATCAAAATATATAATTAATTTTTTTAACAGTTATGTATATGAATAAATCATTACCGTCATTATAATTATTAATAAATGCATTTTTAAAAGCTTTTATCAGAATTCTTGGACATTTTTATCAATATCGCATGATTATCAATAATCTCTCCTATTTGTCTCTCAATCAAGTTGGCTCATCTTTCGTATGGTGATACACTTCCATAGGTTGACGTAAATGACTGGTTTCCAGATATTTGCAGGTAGAATATCCTATTGAATTATTGACTTGAATTTATTCTTTCATTTTCTTTTTCCTAGGTGCAGTACTATTGTGAAAAATATTATCAGTGCATCTTTTACAATCATACATCATATCGGCTTTTATTTTTAGATTCACAAAGTACACAACTAAATACACATTCCGTCAAAAGAAATCATACCACAAATATCGAATTATTATCGAAACTTATTTTTTTTATTATTTTGAAAGAAGGTATCCACCAAATGTTCGTGCAGTAAAAATGAATCAAACCTAATTAACAGCATTCTTGTTGTGTGAGGGTTAATACCTTTCGCCTAAACACGGTCTATATTAGGTTTTGTCTTTAAGTTTATACTTATGAAATATGTACGAATGGACAGTCTATTTGACAGATCCATTTTCTGTAAATAAATGTATTCACAGTGAAAGAATTATTCTTGCATAAGTAATTAGTTAAGAAAACAAATTTTCGTCCAAGTGCATTTCTTAAGTAAAAACAACTTCATTACTTGGCGGGTTATTAATTGATGTTGCAAATGTTTTCATAAACTGAAACATATTCAAATATTTACTATGTAGTATCATATTTTTCGTGTCATTTCATTCAATTTGTCATCACTCTCTAGAATATTTTCGCTAACATATTTTTGCAGGTCTTTAGATTTTACTGCGGGAACAATTTTTTGATGTCATCTTTGATGTTTCTCTCGCGCGTTAATGACACGAGATATTCTAGTACGGCTCCAACACTCATGCCAAGATGGTTTTTTATTTTATTTTTTTGAGAAAAAGTTTTTCAATAATTACCGCATATTAAGTGCCCCGGATTAAGAAACTTAACTATTAAAAAGTGAGCTGCGCGAAATTTATTTCTATTAACATGATATACATAATTAAAAACATTACACGAAAGTGTCCGAGATTTTGAATCTTAAGACTGCCAAATATAATTTTTAGTCAATTCAAAGAATGAAGGACTGAATGGTAAAATAGATGTGGCAATTTACATCCTATTCTCAAAGACAATCTGTTAAGGTAAGTCTACACTTTGTCGAGATCCGTATAATCCAGTTCTAGATTTGAAATATCTTCATTTTCACACCGTGGAAATCTATTTTCTGCATTTTTGGAAAGAACATGATAAAATAAAATAATGTTTTATAACGTGTATTAAAATAATTATTGAAGTTGGAAAATTCTAAGGAAAATCCTGTGTATTTCATCAATATAGATTAGGATAATTTTTCTGTTTCTTAATTTTTATGTTCACCATATTTTCATATAATATAAATGAGTGTATTTGTGTGTGTATCACATAATTAAATCGATAGTTTTATCATTTATTCAAAAAAATTTAATGAGTAAAATGTCTAAAAAAAGTTTGCAAAAGTCAGGAAATCTGATCGGCCCAACAAGTGATCGAACAGACCAAGCCATCCATAGATATATAAATATTTAGCGATTACTGAACACTAAAAATCCTGTTTCGAGAAGCATAATAGTAATGTAATAATAAGTTATAAGTCACAATTCAGTATATGTACATATTACATGAATCCCTATAAACTTAAGTATTCCACAGGTTATTTTATAAAAAAAGATTGTGCTCTCGATCTACTGTATTACTTTTTATCGTTATTTTATTTCGGGGCTTGAACCTGCGACCTGCGGTGTCGAATGATTCAGAAGCACGTGCGCTTTTCAATTCAGTAACAGAAACACAAATTGTTGTCGAAAAATATATGTGCCAGTATATGTCTCACGTTTTTCGTCATCATTCATCATTCGTGTACAAATAGTTTGAAGATGCCAAAATACGAACCACGTGTTGCATTTCACGAGAAACAATCACCGGTTTTTAAATGATTAATAGTATTATTTGTGAGATAGATTGACATAGTGTCCACATAAATATCATAATAATCTAAGGATTTTTAAGGTATGATGTATCGTTAGAATGTACGTTTATAAATCTTACTTTATTAAAAGGTACAATTTTAATGAACAATTGAGACATCGTTATTTTAGCAGAAAGTTATATAATATGTAAGAATAATGAGTTTTGTATTATAAGACAGGAAACACATACAGTATACATTAGGCGAATTAATTATAAACAAAATGTTTGGACGAATGTATGAAAGTAGAAATCTCATGATAGGCGAGACCTAAAAGATAAAAAGGCAACCTACAGATTTTTTTTTACTCAAAGGGGGCCACAGCCTAAAGAATGTTGAGAGCCGCTAATTAAGATTTTAAAAAAAATATCGAGATTTTTTCCCCTTTAAAAGTTGTATATATATATAAATACTGTATTGTGTATTGATCTATGTGAGCTGTCTGGGTATACACATTAACAACATCTGTTTATTTATTGTTACTGAGTGATATTCAAATAAGACTTTTGGCTATTCATATTGTAAAATGCAAAAATAATCACTAACGATACTATTATAAATGACATTAACAGAGTGAAATCTATACTAGACTTTTTATATTTTACAATGTCCCGAAAACTCCGTCTCCAAAGCGCGTACGTTAACCTATTGGCTACAGGAAAGGTATTTTTTTTATTACATTATAATTTTTTCGTTCTGATTAATTTCAATTTAGTTTTATTACATCTTGAAAAAATATGTCAAAACATGTGTGTTTTAATTTAATTGATTTATATATATTAAAAAAAAACAATTATTTAAATGTTTTAATTTCTATACTGCAGAACGGGGACAACTACGCTTTTTTCTAATCTGAATTTCCACATCGAATCAAAATCTTTATGCGAATCTCTGAGACGTGAAAAATATACCCATCCTATATTATTTAGATGATACGTAACAAAATAAGATTGCAAACTGTTTTATTTTGGGGTCACTGGAAAAGTTTCAGATCTATTTCTATAACTTCAGAAAAATAATACGTGTAACCTGATAAATTTTATTAAAATATTTACTAACCAACATCTCAATTTTACTTTTTAACGATTTTGGCATTCGGTTGAAGGTCACATATAATCTAATACATACTGACTAATTTTATTACTTGTAATTGATAGTTTCAATGATTTACAATAAGCGAGTTTCATATAAAATCAATTCATGATATTTATTATATTAATTCATTGATAAATAGTACGAAAAATATTTTTAATTTTTATAATATTGGCGTATGTCGAAATATGTAATTCTTTATCTTTCTGACTATAATTACAATTGCATTAAAAGGAATAATGCTGTAGTTTAAAAAAATACCATTGTAATTTGTATTGTTAAATCATTACAATTTTACAAAAAACTGATGATTTAGATAAGAGTTTATAAAAATTAATTCGCTTTCATGAAGATAACAGATAAACTAATTATTTATAAGGCTATATATATAAGGCTAGTAAAATTACTTTATGGGAGTTTTTTTGCACTAAAACGACTGTAAATAGGGTCATTGTATTCAATGATGAAATGTAACGTGCGATTTTAGATTTTTCTTATATGTGCACCTCCCTTTTTTCCTAATATTTTCTAGATAACTGGTTGGTCCCATTTTTAAAAAAGCACCAATATTTCCTGCAAAATCTTTAGCGTCATACCGAACGAGTGAGGAAATACAGGGATCATAGGCGATTTCAAGAGATGGAAGAGTTGATAGAGAATTATGCTGAAAACACGTGGAATGTTAAAATGACCCAAATTAATTGCAGAGCGTTGATGCCATTTCACGACAGACTTTTGCTTGGCAACGTCGTTGTATTTTACTAGATTCAAGGTGTTAAACGTTATGAAATATATATATTTTTAAATCGCACACAGAACATACAAAATTCACAAAAAAAAATGAAATAAGTAAAATCACCCGCACACGCCAGATAGTTTATGCAGCAACATACGCATTTACCAAAGTTTTTTGTTGCTCCTGAAAATCATACACAAATGAAGTTGGGTGACTTGTAAATTAATCCATCGACACTTTTCAACTCGATCACCGAGATTACAACATTTAAGATCAGTCGTAACTTGTTAACTTTCAAAAAAATATTGTTGCGGTTAACGATAGGCTTATAATTATATTATATGTCTATGTTTTTAATGAGAAGACAAGACAATAGACTAAAGAGTCGCTCAATACCACAGTTATAGTAATTATGAGCTGGCAGACTTAGCTCGGACACGTACTGTCACATGCTGCAAGATCGTGTTAAGCTCGTATATTTTCTTCAAGCTAAATGAAATACGGTGGTCTAAAATACCTTTTATATATTATAAATTATTTAATAGAGCTACAGGATACTAGTAACATACACAAAATACGAGTAGATTTTCTAGTGGAGGAAATTATTAAAAACGTTTTTTGTGCCCAAATTTCGGACGTGGGAGAATAAGATCAATTGATCGGATTGATAGAACAATTGTCTTTTTCCAAGCTTCTTAAGTAGACCAGTAGGACATCACATGGCTTTTCCAAGAATTTATGCTGCCAATCAGTAGTCTTACGTCCTCCCAGACAAAACAAAGACCCGGCAGCGTTGCCGAATATATTATGTAAAGAGTATTTAGTAGCTTTCCATGCCGCGGAAATCCGGTTGGCTTTAATAATATGCAGGCCAGGTTGTGACTCTTTATACATCGGCAACACCCTGTCTATTTTCATAGTTTTCTTGTAGTAATACAGCTTGAATGGTGCGCTTAGTGTTATAAAATAATAACTACAAATAAAGGTGTTACTGACAGATTAAGAAAGGGAAAAATATATTTAAGAGTTTATTCAATGCGATGTGATGTGTTTATGTAATTTATGTGGAGACGCTGGGTTTATGTTTAAGTTTTACAGCACTCATTGATTTGTATTATATATGTCGCAGTCGGAGGGGAATACATGAGCGAGTGGAGTGCTTAGGTGAAATGGTTTCTTGATGCCGAGTCCAATTAGCAATTTGAGGCAATTTCCTCAAAGGCGCCTTATCACTTCTATCAGCGCATCGCATCACGTCTCTGGCACGCTCCGCACTAAATAATCCCTCGGCTTATCAATTCAATACATTATCCCTGGCACTGGAGCATACAATAATGAATCTTTTGGAAGATTTGTTAACTATAATTTATAGAATAAACGAAATTTGATAATTTATAATATTATAGAATAAACGCGCTTTTAATGTATATAAAAATATAACCATGTTCGCTCCCAACGTGGAGCATATGGATCTACACATTGTGAAGGTATCCAC
>JAGVSQ010001623.1:0-28212 GCA_022683975.1 Rhyacophila evoluta | reverse complement strand
CGTTTGGCGTAAGACTTACATATGAGTCGTCGGTCACCAACCAATATTCTTTCAAGACTCATATATGAGTCCACAGTGGTTAAGCTGTTAACACATATATTAATAATATTCATTGGCAAAAATATTCATTAGATGTAAAACTAGTAGAAAATCAATTTGAAAATGAAATCCTCAATCATTTTACGCCACTATGTTGATAATACTATATTATAATTCAGTAAAATAATATAATAAAATAATAAAAAAATATTTCACATTTGTATATTTCATCACCAATATTGCAAAAGGGACTCAATTTTTTGTCCAAAGTCACTTTGTATAATGTAGTTTTTGCCCATTTTTTCATTTATACCTAGTTTGTACAGATTTCATAAATATGTATGTTAAAACAAAAATGTGCCAATGATATGAGATACAAAAAAATAAACAATACTTCAAAAAGTGACTCAAACCAACAAATTGAATTACGTGTTCCTGTAATATTGGTGATAATTTATTTTATTGTAATATTTATTATCAACAAATATCGTGACCTTTACGTCAATGAATATTAATAAAAATGAACCAACTCCCTCTCATACTATTTTCCATCTATTATATATTAAATTGTAAAATTACCCCGTAATGCATTATCATCTAAAAAATTACATTATATGTAGGTAACTAATTCAAGTATTGCACTTATTTTATCAATTTCAGACGGATCCCAAAACAAATATACACAGCGTTCCGGCAACATTTCAAATCATTTATTTAATGGGCTGGAAGCCTGATAGATCACAACTTAAACCAATTGCAAGAGGAAGTGGACAAGTATCTCTTAAAGATTTACATAGGTAATAGTTTATAAATAATTTAAATAGCAACCACTCACCATCGTAACATAATTATAATATCTGTTAACAGGACAAATCATTGTCATTGAAATTTATAACAATCGAGCTGTACAAATTAATTTTAGAATACGCTCATTCAGAAATGGTGCATTTATTATAGTTTTACTGCTTACCACAGAAAAGCTGATTAAATAGTTGTATCTATATTTGATGCTAATACTAACATTTATTTTTTATTTCAGACTCGATAAAATCGCTGGTAAAACAGGAAAAATTGAATTGGATGCCGATACAGAAATAAAGAAATGAAAAGTCACATAATTTTATATTTCACTGTATTTATTTGTAAATATTATTATTTTTTTTAGTAGATATAATAAAATTAAGTGTTGATTTGTAATAAAAAATATTAAACAAATAACATAACATAATTATTTCTTTCACTATTACGTGGCAATGAATTTATGAGATTTAAAAAAAAAAAAAAATGAGGATTGATCACTAAGCATTTATTCTGTCTTCATATCAATGTGCTGGTGTGAGAAAATACTGCTAACTTGGATTAATAAATTATTATATTTTTCATTACACTTGGACCTCGTATAATACAGTCATATAGTTCCAGAAAAATGTTGTGTATTACAAATTTGTGTTATAAGAGATTTGAAATTTATACAAAATTACGGTACACGTTCCAAAAGAATATCTGAATTCAATTATATCCTTAATTTTTTTTCAATAGACAATATAAAAAAATATACATTTACTTATCTTCTTATTTAAAATAATTAAATAATATAGATCACTCATTATGACTATCACATCAAGAAATTAAAAAATAACGGCGGAAGCAGACAGGCTACATTTTATATGTTTGCAAACATTTAGAATACTTTGTCTTATTAATGTAATAACATCATACAAATAAGGAATCAATGTTGTCCAACACACATACCACCATCTAATACACATACGCACATGTCGGTTCTAGATTTAATACAAAATAAGTATTTCTGTTAATATTTATTGATGTGTTTTACATAGAAACTAGAGTTTTTATGATAAATACATAAAGTGTAAAGACTTAAAAATCTATATATTTGAGAAATAAAATAAAACATAAGTATTGGTCACACACTATCTAACATAGAGTGAGAAGAGTTAAGAGGTTAATACATAGAGGTAAAACAACTAGTCTTGGGAATAGTCGTATAATTTGAGTTACTAAAGAAATATTTTCACATATAGCAATATTAATACCTGATGTCATATTTTAGTATTGCTATGAACATAGATATTTATGACACATTTCGTTAATTTAATAAAATCGTAAGAAGGAAAAAAAATCATTTTATATTATTTTAACGTTGTGTATGATAAAAGATTTTTAAAAAATGCAAATCTAATGTTTCCACAAAATGAGATTATTATTGGTTATACTTTAATCGAATTGAAATTAATTCTTTTCAAATTTGTATGTAGTAAAAACTACTATCATGGCAATTCATTTAGTTATTTAACGAAATTTGGTCGTAAATCAGCGATGTCACCCGCGAGATCCGTAACTAAGCTTCATTTCCATTTGACATACATGTCAACTGTACAGTGTCCACATATTATTATGCCGGTAAATCAGTTAATAAAGTTGCACAAAATGTAACGTAAATTGTATAAAGTATGAACATGTGATACTCACGGCGTGTTTTACAATGAGAAACAGATGGTGACTAAAAAATATAAATAAATATATATTAATTCACCGCAAACAGCATTAACCGGGCAGTGGCTTCACGCGTCTTCTTTATTGTTCTCGGTCCTTAACAGTGTTTATGCGTAAAGCATCTCCATCCCCTTTAAATCTGAATTTACTTCAGTAGAGTCGCGTCCCACCATATTGATGAAAGACCGTACATTCGTATAATGCATCCAAAATGTTTTTACATTTCATGCTTGGCATATGGGGTATATAATATTAATTATTATGGTACGTGTCTGGACAGCAGTCGTTGCTTTAATGATTAGTATAGAAAGTACACTTCTACGTACGTCTAAAGTGCGATTCATGTTTACTTCAAAAAATATTTAAAAAAATCTAATATCTATTTTCCAACGGAAATAATCCATTTTTTATTTAGCATTTATTTTTATATTATTATTCAACAGACTTGTATCTCGGTAAAGTCCAGCAATGAAGCAATAACGGACATTTGGTTTGTACGAATAATTTTCTTTTCAATTATACAGAAACCCATCAAAGATTTTAGCTTCTATCTTTGTTGACGATTTAAATAAAACGTTCAAATTTGACAATAAAACACATGAGATTATTGTGAAATACAATTCATTAACAGAGTGTAGAATTGTAATTCTAATCTAATCTAATAAGGATTCTAATCTAGTGGCAAGAATATTATAATTTATTGTCGAATATTATCTGCGCAAGCATCCTTAAATTTGGCTAATGTGGTGTAAATGTATTCATCCAATTGATCTACGACAAATATTTCGCAAAAAAAACTTGATATAAAAATGGATTTTTTAAATATATAGTTTGATAGTTAAAAATGTTTCCTTATTTAAGGTCAATACAAAATTCAGAGTGGAATAAAATCCACGTGTTTACAATTTTTTTTATACTGTTAACATTACAGTGGCGTCAAATATTAGTGCGTTAAGCGTTTCTGAGCTTGGGGAATTCCGCAAGATGGTCTTTATTCATTACTTCTTGACTATATTTGCGTATAAAATCATATCAAATCACACGTAATCAGGTATTTACATGCATTTGAGTCTTATATTGCAATATTGTAAATGTTCGCATACAAATTAGTTTACCAACGATAGGTTCGAACGCGAGAGAATCCCGTCTCTGTATGAACTGTCAAATTAATGTTTTGTAACTTTTCTCATAAGAGATTAATCTCAAAACATGAATTAGATAACGTTTATCTAATATATACGAGTGTAGTTATATATTCAAAAATTCTTGTGCTGGTCAGGATTACCGCCATTTTATTGTTTTTCAATCTTTCGACGACATTTGATTTTTGCTAGGTAAGCGTTAAGCGTTAACCTAGTTAGCGTAGTACTGTAGCTATATCTATGCACATTGTTGCTGTTTCTTTGAATTGAAGAACATGTATGCTATTTATTTATATCAACGTAAGCCATTTTGAAATCTCGTAACGTGAATTATTTTTAAATAAATTTTTGAATATACATAATCATGTACGGATTAGAATCACATGTCTCAACTAAATTTAAATCTTGTGAGCACTTGTCATGTGTGCAGTTGTCATGGAACTATATATTTAATATACATGTATGTATGTATATTTCATAAAATTGTTTTTATTTATTTTATAAAATCTTGAAATAAACTGGTCGGAAAATTTAAAATAATGATTAATAAGGAAATTAATTCTAAACTCAAAACAATTTGAAACTTGTTATGAATGTGTATTTTAGGTAACATTATTAGGTTAGTCGCGAATCTTTATGAAGATACATGATTATGTTGGCAGTACTACTCGCACATACATTTGCATAGTTTAACATTTCGATGCAAATTATCAATGCAGCACTTCATCTCTCCAAAACAGGTGAAGCCAGTTTTTTAAACTAAATATTGCCGCCCTAAAATACAAGAAGTTCTTTTTCATTAACAATCAGTTTACTGGTTTACCGATTATTTCAATAAACAACAGATAACATTTAATATACATATCACCACCAATATTGCAGGAACACGTATCTTGATTTTTTTTGTTTAAGTCACAAAGGAAAGGTTTTATTTTTGGCGATTTTTTATATCATTGGCGTATTTTGCATTAGTACATATGTTTATAAGACGTGTACAATTTAGGTGTTAATGCCAAAATGTGATAGTGTTACGAGAGACTGGAAAAAATAAAACAAAATAACTTAACATGTGAGGGGAGTGACATTTGAAGTGGGTGTATACATGTGTTTTGCAGTTGCCAACATAACGAATTTTGTTGCCGTAACGCAAGAGTGAAAATTTGCGAAATTTCTGTGGCTAACTTAATTGCAGACGTCAGTGTAAAATTTTACCAAATGTTAATTGTCGACCATAGCCTCTGGAGTATTCCCATTTGTTGGTTGAAAAAGAAGACCTAATCGAATTTGTATGACCTTTGATTGGCTCAACCAGCTAGAAACATTAGTTTCATGACAGATATCTTCTTGGTTGGACAATTCCCATTTGTTTTATTTAGCAGATATACTTTATATACACATATTATTCAAGTATCAGTTGTCATCTCATGTTTTAAAGGTTTCATTATTTTTAACTCGAGTTCGTACAATTACGAAGGCAGTCTTATTATATAATTTTTATACATTATTGCAGGTTTGTTTTTATTTAAAGTAGCAGAAAAAAATGGATGAAAACAATGTCAGCACCAGTTCCAAAAAACGTGGGAGGTCTTTGAGAAGTAAAAGCGAGGGCAAGTCTAAACTGGCCAAACAACAGACACTCGATGAAAATAATCACAAAATAGATTCTCACAAAACTTCAAACAATTCTACTCCTGTTAATAATACAGTTACCGCACCTTCCCCTGGATGTACAAATTCGACTACGAAAATAACAGACAAGGGCGTCATTAAAGTGATTGGGCAAAAAAATTATGATATAGTACTTAATGCTCTTTGTTCTCTATCCAATGTGGTGGTCAAGTCGAAAGCTATTTGCGCTCTTTTGACTAACGAAGAGACTCGAGATGATGAACCGGAACCGCCGCCGCCCGTTATCACAGTAGACGTGGCAACACAAACTGATGAAGTTTCTTTCATATCAAACAATAATCCATCCGAACATTGTTTGAACGCAAATGACACTGCTTCTAATTACAGAGGAGTACAATTAGATATGTACTGTAATAGGACTAAAGATTTTCCAGCCGGCAAATATATTACAAGTGACATTAATAATAGTTTTTCAAAACCTCAATTTACAAATGCGACTAGGGCAAGTTCGCTTAATGGCAGTTTTTGTATCTTGGATCCAGAGAAGTTGGATATTGAAGGAGAAATATTGGATAATGTGTCTACTACAGATTCTATTTCTACAAATCTTTTCAAGGAAAGTGAAAGGGTATTAGACAAGATGATTGGCAATTCTAATATAAAAGTAAACAAGCAGGTCAATGGTGTCGGCCGCTGGAGGTTGGACAGTGTTGAAAGCCTTACCGTGGTAAGTTTGTAGAATAACAGTATAAAAAAATTATAACAAAGTTTTCTTTAACTAATTGATTTTACCAGATTATTTGATTAACTCAGTCCACACACATTTTAGTACTAAATTACTCTACTCAACATACCAGCATAGTCTATACCAGGCCTTAGGGTAAGCTTTTCATAGATATGTTGAGCCGTTTTCAGCAAAAGATTGTAAGCGTGAAACTATATGATGCTTACGATGTTTTGCTTTGTTGATTTTTTGACAAAATTTAAAATATAAATCATATAAAATAAAAAATGCACAAATTATGACTTCAACTGTGCTACATTTCTTACGGTATTTTTCCAGTCCATGCAGATATCCATTTTGAAAATTGATTTGATATAAAAAAACAAAAATTGCCAAATTGCTGTTAACAATCTTTTGCTGAATATGGTTCAAATTATGTTTTTTTGTTTTACATGTATTGGCAGAAATTGATAATTTATATTATAGCAAAACCTCGATATAACGGACAAAATATCTGTAAAGAAATGAAATTTTGAATATTGGGACATGGCTAGAAGAATTTATTTGGTGACCAAGATGCAGATGGATTTGAAGGGTTAGAAGTTCCTGATTTATGCAGGGCAAATATACCAGTGATAAGATCGCATCTTGACTATTTTATAACATGTATTGACTGTTTTACTGTCATTGTATTTATTGTGCTGTTGTTCTTGATAAAAAATAAATGCATTTGGAAATCCTATTTTTATATTATGGATTTTCGAGTTTAATTGACACTCACGCGCATTAGTCAGTTATATCAAGGTTCTGCTGTACATATATTCAAAACAATTCCACAGCGTTCTTTTCTAACAATCTGTTTCAGAATCCCGTTGTAACCAGTGCCGTCTCCAGAATAACAAACATTAATTATCCTGCCGAATCAGATAAAAATAAAACTTTTATCCAGTACGTTATTCATAATATTGTGAAGGATAGGGATACATGCATGGAGTATGATGAGTGTGGATATAGGTGAGACGTGGATGCTTTTTATTTTGGTGATTGAGTAAGAGTGTCTCGAGTTCAGATACTTCTTTCTTCATAGTGAGCTGAACCTGTACGTAAACCCATCAATTAGCACTTTTGATATGATTCTGTGTTATTTTAACCCGATGCACGCCAATGACTTACCGGTGAGTTGTACGATGTGTATCGGGGCAGTTTCTCTTACTAAACGTACAATATTTGAGGTCTGAAAAATGGTTTTTCCGTGGTAAAACAAATGTGAAAGCTCCTCGAGAAATGCCTGTAGTAACCAAGAAAGATATATTCCAATTTGTTGCCGATATTGCAGCGACACGTGTCTCATTTTTTTAAAGTCACTTTGTGAAGCATAATCTCGTATCATTGGCACATTTTTGCATCAACACATAATATGTATACGTTTTATAAACATATTGTCTACTTGTACTACATTAAGTATTGTGTGACAAGTTTACAGTTTCCCCATTTTTACATAAGTTAAGTGCAAGCATTGTACAATTAACTTTAGTGTAGGCTAGAATATTACTACTGAAACGTAAATTACTTTCTAGATGACCATACTTATCAAACATATAAACCTCTTTTTCAGAACTTTCAATTCGCATGATCAACTTTTTGATTAGTGAGTTAATTTTTTATCCAAACACGTAATAAACATGAAAATCGTTCACTGATATTAATTCAATTAATATCATAAAATCAATCGAAATAGATATCCCGATTGCCAAACAAAGAAAATAATAAGATAAAAAGTTATTCCAAATTGGTAAGAATGTGTGTATGTTGTGGCTCCGATTTCGGAATTAAATGAGAACCTGTGAATAAATTTGAACCCATAAGACCCCGATTTATGTGACAATTTATGTGTTTTGTTGAATTAATATCAGGGGACGATTTTCGTGCTTATTACGTGTGTGTATAAAAAATTAACTCCCTTATTAAAGGGCTAATGATCAATATTAGTCCATCTGAAATTCTAGGCCTCTTCATTGTGCTATCCTGGATAATGATTTAAAACGGGTGAATTATCTGCACACTATCTTGAAAATGAAATCAACTGACATTGATGATGTGACGACGCTGGAAGACAAATATGTAAGTTTTAATTAGTTGTTTTTTGTTTGCAATGTCTGTTGTAACAGTGGGTCATATGGAACTAAACAATGTGGAGATGTCCGCTCTGAAAGTTGTGTATATTGATCTCTGTAATGTGAAAACATATGCGGATATTTACTATCTAAAATTTTATGCAGCACCGTTTCTTGCTCATAAATGGTCTGATCATGAATTTCAGTGATCATAAACGGGTGAAATGATGCTGAGAATGAACATACATGAAACATTGTACAGTTCCCTCCACTGTTTAATATCGACAAATATATATACAGAAACATGGGTACGTCTTGAGTATTTTTTACTATAAGTAACTTGCAAAGCGTTACGTTCTTGTTTTAGAGCCCGCTTCACTTTGCGATTATTCATAATTCATCGGAAGAAATGATCACATTGTTAATGAAGTTGGGATGCTCGGTGCTGGCACGGGATTACCAAGACAAGAATGCTTTGCACCATTGCGCTTTCCAGTCAGATCCCTGTGTGCTGCAGGCCATTATTAATTCATTGGATATCAATAGGCAAGTGGTTCCCCTCCCAGTTACTGACAACTGCCCTGGTATGGACATCCTTGTCACAGCACTGACGGATACGGACTCTCAAGGTAATTTTAATCTCACGCTTTCTGTTTCCAGTGAGTTATTCATATGTCACATTGCATTGGTGTAACATCGTTGCTTTAGGACTGGTTTATCGAATATCCACGGTGTGTGATTTGAAAAACAAAACTTGTTTAAATTAATTAGGTAGTTATCATATATATTGTAATTCTATTCTTAAATGATAGATCAATCATAAAATCACTCAGATACCTTCATAAATTTACCTGTACGTATTTAACGATATTTGTTTTTCATTTTTTGGACGTTTGACAGTTGATCTATTTGACAAACGAATTCTGAAACAACGATGTGTCAAAATTAACTTCATTTTTTCACAATTGAAAACAAAGTGCAGTTCTGTTTACATTGCAAATTTAATTTAATTCTGGGCATTATTTACCACTGTTTCTCCTTAATTCAACCCCATTCCTCGGTGCCGAGTTAAGATACTCATGCATCCCATCTTCATCTTGTTTTCCTCTTATAAGAATGAAATTGTTTGGGGTTAAGGGAATAGGTGATCTTTTAGAGAGATTGTACATTCGATTAATTGTCAATATATTCAAAGTGCACATATTTTTCTTATCAGGTAACACTCCTCTGATGCAATGTGTGCTGTCTATGAAGTCAGAGCTCATGATGATGATGCTGCAAGAGTTGGATTCTGAAAATGCTGAGATGGTGGTCAATTTTAGAAATCCCAACAATGGAATGACTGCTTTGTGCCTGACCGCACAGTGTGAAATAGGTTGGTAGAATTATATTTTTGTCACTGCCTTTTTACATATCTACCTTGGAAAGGAAAAAGGACTTAACCCACACAAAACAAATTTTGCAGGAGACAAAAAACATTATTTAATGATTTTGAGCTACAGTCAAAACATTAAGTAGGCACAACTATGGAGTGCATGACGACTAAAACTGGTATTTTATTTACTCAATATGATTTTAATTTAATAAGTTATTTAAGAAAGACGTGTCGAGTTGATATAGGTGGAAGCCCCTTTTCCTGGTTGCCAATTTCACATGCCATCTTTTTTCAAACTAATTCGGCATTTTCAGCATATATCCTTTTAACAAAACGTGTATTAAGTTGTATACATTATGATTATCAAAAAGAAGCTATTTTGAAAAATTGAGTTTCAAAAATACTTTTATTTACAAAAAAAATGTATATACCTGCAATTTCTTCAAATGTTTTACAGTTACAGTTTTTGTATTACGTTAGTTGTTTGGAAATCGGGATATCCAATTTGATTTTATGACATTAGTTGAACTGGTCTTAATTGAAGATTTTCACGTTTATCAAAGGTCAATCAAAGATTTAATACTTTCATTCCACTTACAATAATTCTTGAAATTTTAGATGACTGTGGTGTACCAAGATTATCCAGTGAGACTCAGCAGTGTGTTAAGTTACTGTGTGGACGCAGTGCGGACTGGTCTATTCCGTGCTTTAAGGGCAATACACCGCTGCAGGCCGCTCAAGAACTTAACAATACTGACTTCATTCTGTTGGCAGATGTGATTCAAAATAAGAGAGAAAAGAGAATATTCAAAAAACCTATTAAAAAAAGTGTTGTGTCTGATAGGAAGATTTTATCTAAAAGAAGAAGACCGCCAACTCAATGTTCTCCCAGTCAAAGTCAAATCAATCGACGCCAGGTCTCGAAAGCTTCGCTAGGAGCCGTTGAAGACAGTGATTGGATTAAAGGAGCATTCAAGAGTAATCCGAAGTCGAAGGGCCAAGAATGTAATATTAAAGTCGAACCGGTCAGTCAGGATGACACTATTGAAGAAGAAGAAGAAAGATCATCAGAAACATTGGTAGAGACTCAAATTCATATTCCGGAAGAAACTTTAACGGAAACTCCAATGGAAGCTGCGATGGAAACTCAATCTGAAATACCGCAAATGATACCGCACGAGGTTCTACCGAAGACTTCATCGGAGAGTCCACAATCGGTCACTACTATTTGTAAACAGTCGAGAATTGTTCCGCCTGTTGATTTGAGCAAATTGCAAGGCGGCCGTGTCAGGCCTAACATTTTATTAAAAAGTGGCATAAAGCGAATCAAACTGTTGGACTCCAGTCAAATCAAACATATCACCACCAATAGCGGCATTAAAATTGAGAATGTAATCAACTTCCCTATGCCCAATTTCCCATCAACTTCAGTCGCCGAAAATAAAATCAGTTCAGTTTCTAATCAGATGGTGAAGGCTTCCTCTCCTAGCGATGTAAGGCCGCTGCACTTGAAAAATTTCAAAATTATGAAACCCATCAGTGCTAAGAGTCTCATTAATTCTTCTGCAAATGTCTCCTTGTTGAAAAATTCAAATGCGAAACTCGAGAAGACTTTGATGGATATTCATGTCGATTACGAATATATTTTGAACTCTTTGAGTACAAATAAGACCAATACAATGCAAAAACCGGTAGACGAACAACTTGATGAAACTAAAAACACATGTGCGTCTTCTGGTATTATGCACCGATCTAATAATAGTCTGCCCGTGAATTCATTTCGTCCGATTGAATCTAAACCGACTCTAAATATTGACAATGGTATTGCAGCAAGTGAAAAAAGTGATGGTCTGAAGTTTACCAAGATTACTGGACTCAACGGTGAATCGGTGAAAGTGCTGAGAATTATATCAAACGGTCTGAGGAAATCGAATGAAAAATTAACGCCTGTCCTTCAATCTTGCGGTGCAAAAGAAGAAACCTCAAAAATCAGCTTAGAAACCAGCGCATCTGCCAGTAAAGGTAATAAAATTTCCATATCTAGTCAAATACTAACAGCTACTGATTCGGCTTTGTCTCAGGTTAATGATAATTCAAGTGGTTTAGATAATATTTCGCTGTGCGAACACAGTACACTGAACACAACTGATCGTCAACTTATTTCTTATGATAATAATTACGAAAGAGAAAACTTAACAGCCGTGTGTGATGATACTCAATTTAATGGAAGTGATAATACAGATGTTGTACATAGTATGTTTGATCAGTCTGCAAATACTGCGATTGAATGTAATCTACCCTTAGGGTGTATTTCTCCAGTTTTTAACCGTGATTCAAGCTTTGATATGTCTGATAATTGTAATGGCAGTATTCCAGAGGGAAGTGTTGGTAAAAATTTGAATAATTCTCCCAAAATTATAGTCCATGAAAATATTTTAATATCAGAAAATCTCACTTCGGTCCTTAATAAAATAGACAATTTTAAACAAAAGTTGGAAATGAGTAAAACTTTGTATAATGGTGATCGATCGCATGTATATCCGCGTCGACGTAATACGCTGTCTGCCATAAACATTGATAAGAATGTGAAAAATGGCGTACTTGATGATTATAAAAAAGATATTGAAAATTTTCGAGCTGAATCAAATGGAAGGGTTTCCGTTTGCGGCTGTAGAAGTGAGAACGAAACAGGTCTGAGGATATTAGAAAATGTGAATTTAATTGAGGACTCTGATACTTCTGAAAGTTCTGATTTAGCCTGTATTCAAAATGATGGAAAGACAGATGTCAAAGGTGTTCAAACTGAAAAATGTGATGATTATATAGAAAGCGAATCGGATATTGTAAGTCTGGATTCTAGTGATGATAGTGTTGAAGATCAAGAAATGCAACCTCGTGGCATTCGTTTCAAATGGGCCAATAATATTAGAAATGATAAAGTTGTGCGTGTTGCCGATAAGAAAGTTGGCACAACGAAACTTCCGCTAAAATCAAATGAAACTCTGAGAAAATTTAAAACAAAAAATCTAAAATCTTTGAATCCAAGAGCCGTAACTGCTCTCGATGAGCTATTTTCAAAGATATCGCCGAGTGTGAATTTGAATAATTTTTCTTTGGTTTCAAGTAAAACGAGTCAAGATTCAAAAAAAAATGGTAGTAATAGTAAAAATAATATCGTTGATAGTACTCCTGCGGCGGTGCTGGTGAAAGCAAAAGCAGGAAATTGTGTGGTTGTACCACCGCCCGTGATGAATGGGAATGTTTGCAAAAAAGTAAGCAACAAGAAAAAATCAATACAAAAAACTAATGTGAAAGTGAAAAGAAGGTCTCGTTCTGTAACTTCACATGCTAAAAGTACGATTGACAGTAACAAACTTGCATCCTGTAAAAAAGCAACTGTCGAAATTGAACAAAGTGTTCTACCTAGACAAGCTAATAATAGATCGGATGAAATTCAGTCTTCAAACAATCACAATTCAAAAAGTAAAAAAGTTGATACGAGAGGTGTAAGACATCCAAGAACGCCTCCCACGAGATGGTCTTCGAGATGTGAAAAAAACCTCAAAAATTTGAACGCAGATCAGGCAGGTCACTCTTCGAAATCAGAACCGGTCCGCAAAAGACAACGAAGCAAGTCGTTGAGTAGTGGCATGGTCACTCAGAAATTATCCAAGAGTTCGTTGACGAGTACTGGCTTATGGAAAATTATGTTCGGCGTTGATGATATGGATTATGTAGTATCGTTCAATATGAAAGACAAAAGTAAGTAGACATTGAAACATCCTCATTTATAAATGTCAATATGGGCAGAATTGTAATCTCTTTATTTATGAAATATTATTTGAAATTAATGTATTTTTATAATATATATATATAACTACGAAATGATAAAAACAATCTTATAATTATCACGTGAAAAACTCATATTATAAATGTGTATATTAATATAGATTTATTGGTGTATATTGGTGTAGTCTAGTACAGCGTTCTTCAACCTTTTTAAATCTGCGGGCTGGTAAAAATAGAATTATTTCACGGTCCAGTAATTCAGAAGTAAAAAATATTATTCGTATTTTGTGTATCTGTTTTTAAATCTTGTAGTATAAAATGAAAATTGTTCTGTCAATTAAAATAACCTGAACGAGAAAAAATGCTGATATAATAAAATAAAACATCATAAACTTTTATAAAGTAATAATTGTTTAAAAAAAGTTAGTTTGAGATCTGTTCTTTTGATAATAGAAAACTGTGGACGCAAGATTGTTTCAGAAAGACAAAACGCCACATTTGACATCCATATGGTTAGTCGATAATACGAACAAAAATTCAAAGTAAAAACTTAATTTTGGAATCTTTGGAACGCTCCTCTATTCTTGCTAATATAAAAATGTGTATTTACTTGTATGTGTTAAGAAATTTTAACTTTTTTTTCGTGGATCGGGAGGAAATTTCTGCGGACTGATACCAGTCCGTGGACTATGGGTTGAAAAACACTGATCTAGTATTGTTAAAAAAGGGCTGATTAGACATCAGGCAAGTGAAATTTGATCTATGACTATCACCAAGTATATAATACATGGCGATACTATATTGGATTTTTTTATTATTATCTTTTCAAAAAAAAATCAGGCATGTATATTTTCCTTGCCTGTTTTATCATTAGAATTAAATTTCTCTTGCTCAATATGAAACCCATGGCTGTTTATGATTATTTTACATTTCATGTATTATTATCAATATAATATTTAACTTGTTTTAAATGTATTTTATTAAAATATTCCTGTCATTATATCTATTCTCAATTCATTAAATGTAACATTGTTTTAAAATATTGCAATTGAGAATCAGTATATTGATGTCATTAATCACGTTTTAGTGAATGTGTTCAAACGGTATAAAAAAATTAAATAACTAATATTACGCGTGGAAAATCTTTTCAGTAGATGGTAACATTATTTTGGTCAGAAATATTTGGGCAATAACAATAGAAGCAATTGGATGTAGTTAAGCAGAAGTCATTCAAGCCATATATTGAAATTTTTCATTTTATGGCATATAATGCTTGAAAACATTGACACTTTAATATGACACCCAATCTGAAATACACACACATAAAAAGTAATTGCAGTTTTTTCCAACCCGCTTACCAACAATTTACAGAAAATAATATCTACAAAACGTTCATGTTGTTTAAACATTTTCAGCTTTGAAGTTTGAATATAAGATTACTTATTATAAATAAATTTTTGACCATACCTATTCTAAATTATAAGTATTACCATAAAGCCACTTTCACGTTTTTTCAATAAATCTAGATATTTATTGTTGTATTGTATTGTATTCATATACTATTTAATTATGAACAAAAAATACCCTTAATATAACTGATGTATATTTATATTTACGGATAAAGACTAAATACTATAATATTAATAAATCAAACTAAAAATAACCAAAATTTAAATTAGCACCCACAAAACATAACAATAAAAGTAGTATATTTTCAATAATCTAATATTCAAGATATAGTTTATGCCATGCAAGTATTTAAATTCATTTTTTAGTCTTAATAATATAAAAACCATACTAAATGTTAATTTGTTTCTTTAAAATTTCAATCGCATTTTTCTCTTGTTTGTTACTATGTAGCTTGGACGTCTTCTGCTTAATTACATCTAATTAATACTACAGATTCTTCACTGTTGATCAATCTTCTTCAATCTCCAAGCTTAATAGGAATTGATTATTAACTGAAAACTATTTAAAATCTGTACATTGCTTTGTGTATTAGTGGTCCTGTTTCCGCTTATCGGCATCTTCGGCAGGTGATGGGTAAGAGCTTACACTGACAAAAAAATGAGGCCTATCCTAAAATATATCATCAATGTTTTAACGGTATGCTTCCTGTATACTATTATATAATTTAGATTGTTTCTCAGCATCAATAGTGCAGGAACACGTAACTTTTTGGCTCACGTTTCCTTGTAAAGTATAGTTTATTTTTTGCAATCTCTTGTATCATTGGCACATAAATTGGATATGTTTTATAAACGTATTTTTTGAACAGTAAAAGTTGTCCATTTTCCACAGAATACAAAACACGCAGACTTCAAATGCTTGCCAAATATAAACAAAAAATGATTGACTTGAAATTTAAAATAGTGTATTATAAAAAATCAAACTTATGGAAAAAATATACTGTTCATTTTTTTAAATACGATTTTTGTGTCGATACAGGGAAATTATCAGCTCATGTGTTAAATAACACCAAATAATACTGTCCGAGCATGTTAAGACTGAATTTTAATTAGTCTTACGTAATAGGGCTCTCATTTTTTTGCCACTGATTAACATGATCATTAATTGCAAGTTGCCATTATTAACTTATTTCTTCAAATTTTGGACATGCATTGATATGCTTCTCATCTACAAAAGTGCTTGTTGGTTTCAAGATTAATATATTTGTAATAGTTATGACGTTATTAGTGTGTAACATATTAGTAGTTCTTGTAATGGCGTCTTAATGATGTCGACTGATGAAACCTGAGGTAGAGATAACTATTAATTACTATGGATAGATTTTAAATATTGTAGTTCTAGGTTGACAATAGAAATATTTAATTGTTTCTCTTATATATTCCTTTACATGGAAGAATTGTAATTTTTGCCATTTGTCATACAATTATCGATGACCTGGTATTGAATTACCAAGGTTCAGCAGTCTTTCATGAGAATTTATGTGAATAACCAATGTTGCCATGAGCTACAAAACATAAATGATAAGGTAGATAGATGTTAAAAATTTATCGACTCAGCATTACGATTGTTCAGAGAGATTTTCCGCAAGAATGATACAATCGTTTCGAAGAAGCTGACACTTTTAATACTTCACTGTAGATTTTCTACAAGACAGCGGTTTTCATGTCTAGATAAACTGAGAAATCTTCGAGTTCTTCAGCATCTGGCATATGATATGATGAATTGGAAGTTTGCTTGAGAAGAACAAAGCTCACGCTAGGTAGTAACATCAAATAGTTCAGACTTTAAATAGTTTTGGAATAATGAATATATTCACATTTATTATACAGTTTTTTATGGATGTAACAGATATTTCAGATTATGAACTTACATCCGTCTTAAGTCAAAATTATAGAATTATAATTTTCTACCAATATAATGATACTACTAACTTTTGATATATATTTTTACACTCGTAATCATCTTTATTATTTGTGATCCAAATATCTCTCATTTTAGATTAGACAGCCTATAATTAGATAATGAATCTCTACTTCCTGTTGATCATCTACAAGCTTTAATTGTAAGTTTTTTTTTTAATTGTAAGTTTACTATAAAGGTTTTATATTCATTTACATTTCAGAAAGCTCCTAGGATTTTGATGTTATTTAATTGGCACCCTTAAGAGAAATTCCTGCGACTACGAATTCTTAACTCATTGGTGAGAGAATGTTGATCCAACAGGATTTTTCTATGATGAAAGACATCTCATATAGTGACTAACTCAATTTGCAATATTATTAAAATAGTTACATTTATATTCTAGTTAATGTCTTTGAGAATGTTTTTGTATATATTGTATATTTATCACTTTAAAATAAGCTATTTATATTTTGCATTTGAATAATTGTCAAAACTTTATCGTTTGGGACATAGTTACGCAAATACGTACAAATCGGGTGTAGATAATACATTTCCAAGCGGAAATTAGTCACATTGATCAAGGGTTTGCTGGAAATTCTATAAGGATTTCAAGAGACCCACTGACATTACGTCGCCAATATTCTAGTAACACATAACTTTTTTTTTGGTTTAAGTCACTATCAAAATCTCTCATGTCATAGGCGTATTTTTGTACAAATACATATGTTCATAAAATGTGTACAAATTATGTGTTAATGCAAAAGTGTGCCGATGATACAAGAGAAAGCAAAAAATAAAACTATACTCAACAAAATGGCTTGAACCAAAAAATTAATATTGGTGACGATTAGTTATTAGCTTCATAATTATGTTGACTGTTGAAAGGAAAAAGGGCTTAACCCACAAATAACGATATTTACGAGAGGCATGAAAAATGTCTATTCAAAATTTTGGATCTAAGTCAAAATATTAAATAACAAACAACCTTTGATGTGCACGAAGACTAAAACCTAATCTGATATCAATTAAATAAGTTATTTAAAAAAAACCAATAAAATAGTAAGTCTGACAGGCCATCCTTTTTTTTAAACTGAAAAGCTAACTTTGGATACTTTACCGGTATTTACTTATTAAATCCTTTTGATAAAAGATTTTATTATTTGTAATTATCGTAAAAAAGCTGTTTTGCAAAAACTGAGGGTAACATCCTTTTTCCTTTCTACAATAGATATGAAAAATATGGTTCCAAGTTACCTATATATATCAAAATATTTATACATATCAACTCCGCAAAAAGTATTATCACGCTTGAGATGGCTAAAGAAATGTTGTATTTTGTTATGTATTATTTGTAAGGTAAAAAAATCCGATCATATTTTGTGGACGATTCAGTAATATGTGAGATGGTGTATTTTTGTGTAACTACGTCCAATCATATCTGAGCATGTATGAAACTTGATTTTTAATTATGTAGTTATGTACCATGCTATGCATTAGTCCAACTAGTTATCATTAACATGTAAGTTCACTTGTACACACACGATAACCAATTTGTGCAAATTTTGAAAATAACCAGGCGATTTTGATACCATTGTTCCATTAATTAACTTTGATAGAAATTGTAATACATTGAACCAATACAACCAATTGTCATGAAAGTCTTCACAATGCAGAGATTATGATTTTTTTAACAACTTAACGGCTGTGATTTTTAGCTGAATTTTGCATAGTGGCCAGCAAAATTCCAGAGAAAATGTGCAAAATCACCCCTCGTTATCATTCACAATTTTTAGGACTCATATATAAGTCCACAGCCACCAACCAAAGTTCTATCGAGACTCTTATATGAGTCCACAGGCATTAAGCTGTTAATATTAGTTATTTTTTTATCAATACCAATGTGTTCAATCTCATTATTTTCATATAAGTAGTAACATGTTATTGATTTGTAATTTGATATTTAAAAAAAAATTATGTATTTGCTAAATTTTTATTCCACCGCTAGTGTTGCCATATTGCAAATTAAAATTATATTTTTCCTTTGGGATATTTGTGGATTTTTTTATTAGCGTGTACACATTATTGTCAAAATCGGGAAAGACAAAAATACGGGTTGCTTATTTCCATATATTTATTGCATTGCATTATATAGTGTAGTACTAATTAGATATACACAACTTTCATTTAGAAATTCATGAATTGTACTTCTTATTTATTAATACAAATTTTAGTCAATACCAGTTCAAATATTATGATCATTTATTGCTAGTTGTATTTTTCTCACTTAAAAACTTTTGATAAGAAATTATTTGATCAAATACTATATCACAACCCCAGAAGTACACTGTCGTAAGTCTGAATTTAGCCGACTTTGGTAAAACTGAAATATCTCCACAAAATTAATTTTATACACTCAAAACTTTAGTATTCTTTTAAATGAACACACGAATGACAACCAATTATCATGAAAAAGTCTTCAGAATGCCGAGATCCATTTACTTCTTTCTTGTGCTAGCTTCATTGCTCATTTTTTTGTTCCTATAATTGCAAAATAGTTTTAAATTTAACGATTCTCAACTGTATATTTAGGGTTATCAAGAGATGTTTTCTACTTAATTATTATTGAAAACAATTTGTATTTTTTACAAACAATGTTTCTCTAGGATGAATTAGGAAATCATAATTAGTTAATTTCTAAGATGCAATATAATTTTTTAAATGGTATAAAATGTCAAATATCGTTGATCGCCTTGATTTGGTTGATTAAAAATTGTCAGCTTTTTTACATAGTTGTTTCATTTTGAAATATGATAGTTTTTTTATAGTTTTAAGTATTTTACCATTTTGTTATGTTATAGGCAAAAAACAGGTAAGACAGATTTTTTTAACCACGTTCGCTCCTAAAGTGGAGCATATGGACAGTGTGAAGATATTCACCCCAAATGTGGAGTATATAAATCTCCGCAATGCGAAGACGTCTTCACAGATGTTCCATACTCGAAAAAATTAACCAACATGTTTCCATAGGCAGCTTGTTTAGTATAGAATTTAATATACTTGGGAAAATAGAAGATTCTTTCTATTATTTTGGCTTAATTTTTATTCGTAATATCTACTGTTTATTCTTTAAAATGGTGTCAGGGACAGAATTTCAATGAAGACGATAAATATATATATAAAATATATTTTGATCGAATAATTACTTTCGATGGAAGGAAAACTTGGCACCCATCACCCTAAAATCGTCACTCGAATGCAAAACTATCCTATGTCACACTGGACTTAATTTACATGAGTTGTTTGGAAAAATATTACGATATATACATTTTTGTGACTGTTTTGTAAAAATTTTCTTTTTGCATATTTTTTGTAGGTATAATTTACAGATAAAATATAATTTGCAATAAGTATGTCTTGGATTGCTTTCATTTTTTATAAAATATATATCATTACTTAGGGTTCTTCGGTTTTAATGAAATTTATTTATAAATGTACGGGTAGCACTCGATTTACGCCGCAGTTGCGTTTCTACAAAAGCCGGTGTAAATTGAATCAGCGTAGAATGAACCCATATTTACAGTGAAATATAGGTTACCATATATAAGTGAAAAATAAGCAAATAATTTTGGTTTATTAATGTAATATAATACAAAATACATATATTATAAATTTAATTTTCAAACTGTATTCTGTGATTAAAGAAAGTGAAATATTTTTATTAAAAAAAATCTTAAAAATAAATGTAATTACAAAGTTTCGGATTGCTTATATTTTTCTGAAAAAAAGTATCCAGCTTTAATAGTCTGCTTTTTCAGTTATAGCAGTTTGAGTCAAGGAAATATTTTTTTGATTTGCATCATCTGCCAATAACAATAAAAATTTTGTGTTATATTTACTATCGTTGTTGAGCAGAATGTTTAATTTTATTTGCATTTTTCATAATAAATCTATGGAGGTAAGTTAAAGATTTACAGATATTAGGACGTACTTTCTTAACATCGATTGGTGCGCTTCTTTTATCTGATAATAAGTCTCCTTTATTCTTGGATACGTGGCTACCTAAACATTTATTTCAATATTAATTTAATGTAAACGTATACATACCCAAAAATATTAAACAGAAAAAATAAATATATTCAATAAAAATCTTTGTCTCAACGAATGCACAACATTGCGGCTTACTAAATACATTAATACTGAAACGAAAATCAGTTTTTGCATAGGGAGAAATGGTGCTATTGTGAATCAGTGTAAATTGAGCTGGCGTAAACTCAGGTACCCATATCATGTTTATACATAGGATACTTTGTATGCTATGGACAAGTATGTCACATCGCTTTTAGTAGAAAACTGAATTTGGATAGTTCTGCATTCTAGCGACAAAATGATCTGTTATAGTTAAAGAAATTATGTTGTTAATATAATTTATGACTATCTTGTTAAAAAATGATTTAATGGGTAGATAATAAATACAAACCTGTTTTAATTACATGTAAAATATGGATGTGCGATCCATTTTCTTTGTTTTAAAATATGCCAAGAAACTGAAAAGAAGAAGAAACTTTTAGACTGAAAATTATGTTATTGTTCTGCGCTTTCCATGTAGATATTGTTTTTTTAGTAGAGAAATGAATAGACACCCGCATGCATGAACAATACACAGCCATTTTAAGTTTCATAAATAATTGACAACTCTTCTAATGAATAATGTAAAAATTTTACGATTGTTATTAAAAATTGTAACGTTCATCGTGCTTTTGCTATGAAACTTATTTAAGTAGAAAAATTTTACTGTGCATAATAAAAACTTACTTTAGGTGTTTGTTTTAAAATGTGAAAATAAAAAAAATTATAATTGTCAGGCTTCATTTTATTTATTTTTCATCTCGATAGGACATATCTTTACAATTTGAAGAAGATGATAGCCATTCACGTCACTCCCATTCCAGGAGACAGTGTGAAGGGAGTAGGGAAAGAAACATCTGAAATATCAATACTCAAAACACATTTGAATTAAAATAAAAATTGTGAAATTTGGAATCACGGCTTTCTTTAAGGTTTTCCAGAGTACACTGCTATAAATATGTACTTCAACTGTAAGATTCAGCCAGACAAATCTGAAATTTTCTAGGAATAAGTCACTCTTACTGCTTATATGTTGAATCTAAATAATTCATGCAGCACCACACAAGGTGATGGAAGATCAGGTAACAAGAGTGTAAATGGAATTCAAATGACTTGGCTAATATCAACAATGCCTAAAGCGAGCTACACATGCTCATGTAAACTTGTGCAAGTACACATGAACGATCGTAAAAATACAGTGACCATAAGTTAAAAAAATTATGATATAACGCTTTTATTTCGTTGTTTCCGTTTTACGAACCTCGCAAGGAGTGATGAAATGAAAAAAAAAACTCTGAATCCAGTCGCGACTTGACTCTTTAACATTAGTTAAAATTACCAATTATCGATTGAATAAGTTTATTATCATTTTCATTACCAACATTTTTTAAATAATGAAATTGTATCTGCCGCTATTATAATTTCATTTTATAAAATAAACTATTGATTTTCAAAATCCAGTGCATTTTGTTGGTCAAATCAAGCAATTATGATGACTGAAGCATCCCATAAAAATGAATGGTTTATTTGTCATTTCATTTTATGACGGTAGATAGCCGGTTTTATAAATACATGTAGGATTACCTAAAATTAGTAGATGTTCCGTTTTCAGGAAAAAGAATAATGGTCACATACAAAATATTACACATGTATACTTGAGCGTGTGTAGCCGCCTTAATCAATACATTGTCATTGAGCTATTAAATCTGATGTGACAAAATTGAAATTTTACAGCAGAGTAAAAATTTGTCTTTTAAGACATGCAACGTTGGAGGTTTCTTTTTTCAATTATTGGAGGCGTTACCTTACTATGCGGTCTAATATGAAGAAAGAGAAATGCAAAAATAACATTTTGATAAAATTGTCAAGGCGAAGGTGTTGACAGCTCAACGATGATACCCATAAATGTAAACATAATCATGAGAAATTAAACTGTTCAACAAATAAAGCATTATGTTTTTTGATAAAGAGTGTTACCTGTAAGTAATGTTTTTAAGCCATTTATGACACGCTGTTTTGTCGTGTAATGGCAACCTATATCACTTATCAATCCAAGAAAAGCTAACTGTCGTTTGACTTAAGTATATAAATGAAAATAGATGTGAATTATGCTGGGTAGATTGCAAATAACAAAATATTGTTCCATCAAACTAGAAAGTGTTAAAATATAATAATTTGATTAGCGATGTAGTGACTTTCATATCAGGAAGCATATCGACTGTAGAAAGGAAAAAAGACATAAACCTCAATTTTTTCAAAATAGCTTTTTTTTCAATTAACACAATATATAAAACTTCATACACGTTGTATCAAATGAATATAATATGCGAATGCCGAACAAGTATCTAAATTTAGCTTTTATGTTTGAAAAAAGGGCAGCTTGTCAAATTTACAAACAAGAAAAAAGACTTACGCCACATCAATTTTACAGACTTTTCCTGAATAACTTTTTAGATAAATGTTATATTGTCTAAAGAAATCACCAGTTATAGTCTTCGTGCATTTCAAAGTTATGTTAATTTAATATTTTGACTTCGGCACAAAATTATTAGATATACGTCTCATCTCTCTTGTAAAACTTGGATTATGTCCTTTTTCCTTATCAAAGTCGATATTTATGAATGATCAGTGCTGTGGGTAGCATTTGAGGTTTCACTGAAAATTACACTGGGAATCTGAAAATTAAAAATTCAGTGATTTATGTAACTTCGCTAAATTATTACATTAAATATTGTTTATAGTTCACAATTTCTTCGAGGATATGCTTCGTGAGCATGTCATTTTTATCAATTAGACTTTATAATCATATGCGACATTGTAAGATATTTGCGCACTAGATTAAGGAACGCTGCTCTAAATATAATCCTTATGGACAGAACGAATACTTTGAGATCGAAACATATGATCAATGATCAATTTTGTATTTTATAGTAAGTAACATAGGCTGACGTATATTGTTTGTGGTATATGATATATTTTTTAAAAAGAAAATAAGGCTATGAACAAGTAAGTCTCTTACAATTCTGTATGCATCATGATGCACCGATATTCTATTCTAATACAAAAATAAAAGGTAGATATATAATTTTTGTTACATCATTTTTATGCTACAATAATTTTATATGTGAGATTCATAATATGATGCTATAAAACGGCTTATTTTGCTATCGATACAATTAAATATATTATTCAAAATAATTTCTTCACTTGAAGGCTTTACTAAATATACCACATGTATGAAAATAATAGTGAAAAAGGCAATAATTGAAAAAATTGTCTATGAAATGCACGTTAGGTAGGTAAATTAATGCAATAAAATTAAAAATTGGGGAAAATGTCTTAATTACATTGTTGCACTGACAAGTTTTATTTATGTATGTGTTGTAAATGTAACATACAAATATAAAAAAAAAATAATGTAAAACTAAATGCACTTAAAAAAAAGACAAGAAAAATGTTACAAATCACTCGTACTCTTATTTCTATAATATTCAGTGGTTAATTATTCACAGTTTTAAGATATATTTTTGAGTTACATATTAAATGTCAAAATATAAATGACTCATCTGAAAATTTATTGCAGACGTTGAGATACACGCTCGAGACATGTATTAATTGAATTGTTAATTAAGCACAGTAAAACTTCATTCATTTAAATACTCATAATATACAAATTAATTGTTTATTCTACTTCTTTCTATCTCCATATATAAATAGACCCTAATTTTAAATGGTTTTTGAAAAGAATTCATTTAAAAAAATCAAACAATAAAGCATATTGAACCGATTATAAATATTCTCCATACTTCTCGGTTTTCGTACGGCAAGCTTTACCTCTTAACGGTCACGCTATAGAGCGACCACTCAGTGACAAATTGACGGTTACTTCAGTACTACTAAACTGTGTAGTAATACACTCACAGTAGGCACTCAAAACCGTTCAGAAATAACGGCGGTTATATTTGGCATATACAAGAAGTTATGCGCACAGAACATTTCGGCGGATATCTTCGTCATGTGCACTGTGTTATGCACTATTCCTCGTGGATATATACGTCATAAGCACTAAAGAGATTAATGAGAAAATCAGTCCAGGATTTTCATATCATTAAATATCAATCAATTTTTTAAATTTTGATATGACTTTTTCAATTCGGTTTTTTTTAAAATTCAGTCTTTTCGATTTCAAATCAACAAAGTTTTACTGTAAATATGTATCCAAATATTACTTAAGATATCTAGCCGTTTTCAGCAGAAGATCACAAGCGGCAATTTAGCGATTATAGTTTTTTTTTTAATCAAATCAGTTCAAAATAGATATCTGCATGAACTGTGAAGTGAAGAAAAATGATTGTGAAGAATGCGGCAGCCGAAGACATTATTTATGCATTTTTAATTTTAGCGTATAATTTATGTTTTAAATCTCGTCGAAAAATCGACAAAGGAAAACATCGTAAGCGTCATATAGCTTTACGATTACGATCTTTTGCCGAAAACAGGTCGATATCAAGACAAGAATCAGTCAAAATATACAGTGGACAAGGCAAATTATTGTATAATAATTTTAAAAACGTTTACCATAAGGAATAAGGGCAGCTTGTTTATTTTTTCACTAGAGAAATGGCAGAAAACGATATTACTATCTAAAAAAATATAAATTTTCACTTATAAACTATGAGTTAATATTGTATAATATTATATTAACGAGTAAACAGATGTTCAATATGAGAAAAAATCTTTTCAAAAGTCACGTGTTTTTGCTAAGTATGTGGCATGATTTCTCCTATAATAAGATAAGAAAAATATATATTCTCTAGTCTTTTAAAGATTATTTTTCAACTTGTACAAACAGCTTGTGTTGCTTATTATTTACACAACGATAAAATGATTATATTTGCGATTTGTGATTTGCAACTAAATTTATCAAGGATAAATAAAAAATATAAATTTTTAGTTGGTGAAGTATTCTGCATACCGATTCTGAAGAGTATCAAAAGACTTTTTTGTGACATATTTTGAGAAAATGTTTTTCAGAGCGGTTTTCGAATGAATTTTTGATTACTATTATAAAACCTGACATCATGGTTAGTGGTGATGGCATATAGTATTGTAAGACAGTTGTTATTGCAGCAGTGGCAAATTATCGTAAATGAAGTAGTTATTTGTTGACATACATACACGATTGGTGATTTTAATTTAGATGCCATTCTTATAAAAATAAACACCATTTATTACGGAGATGAAAAGATTTCTTTTGTACAAATATTCAACAGCATATTTGATTTTTAACTGTAGATTGATAACTTATCGGTCTCCTAGCTAGCAGAGGTTAATGTGCACCTTACGGAGCTGGAGATCGCAGAATTAATTCCCATAGCTGCTGGATTTTAAAAAAATCCAAAGATAAATGACTGGATACCCAATGGATTGAGCCAATCAATATTCGTGAAAAAACTATCAACATAATTCTTGACAATGTGGAAATTTATACACTCCATTTTCTGAAGTGGTCTTCTTCACACTGTCAAGATCTATATGCTGCACTTTCTGAGTGGACATGGTAAAAAAAGGTTGGACAATAAGGTGAATATTGGTACAGGATGCTAACGGCAATAACAGCCTTTCAGATAATTCATAATTGTTAGAATGTATGTCTCTAACATATCACAAGTAAATTGACACCATATTAAAAAAAATTCATATTGTAAAATAACACCAATATACACAGTAAGCATACTTTGCTTTGACAATGTAATTTTGATGATTGTCCTTTTATATCATTTCCTTTAATGAATCATTCTTCTACGATAGGGAAAAACAAAAAATACAATTCAAAATAAATGTATATCAAAAAAATGATCGACATGAAAATGAATACAGTGTACATTATTGATTAACACGAGTCAACATGTCGGTGATCAAAATTATATTCGATTGGTCCTTTTGTAGATGGCGTGCACAACGATACTCCCCAAACGTTCGGTATATAATGAATACGACAGTGATTTGATCAAAATATCCGCAGCAATTTTGAAATAAGTCTGAACTTATTAAAATTTGTCAAAATTGACGATAGAGTAAAAAAAATGCGATTTGAGACTTCATTTCAAATAGAATAACTTGTAGTATTGTAAAAGGATTATTATTGTAAAAATCGTTAGAATGAAATTGAAGATTTAAAACTAAGAAGAATATTGGATTGTGAGTTGAAAAGGTGTGTTATATGCAATATATGACTATTTCTGAAATAACAGTTGCATGGTAAAATAGGCAACTATTTCCGTCAAGTCTTATCTATAAAGAGTGCTTACTGATCCGTTGTTATTTCCTTAAAATGTTATACATACTATGGCTAATCTACAGCTTATTATTAATATACATCTTAAATGTTAATGAGAAATTTATAAAATATATAAGTAAATGTAAGTAGGTAAATACACTATTTTAGAATACAAATAAGAAAAATTATCTCTCAGCACGTAAGTAAAAAATAAATCCTATATAATGTAAATGAAAAATAAACGGTTGCTTTGCAATGGTTCCTTGCAAAATTTCTCAGTCTCTTGTGTTCTCTGTCACTTGTATTGAATATTATGAAGTTAATTTCAGTCCAAATATGGCGCAACTTCTTCAGCATTCAATTTTGCCGTGGAATATTTATGAGGGCAGCATTTGCGAAAACATGTTTTTCTGAAAATAAAACAGTTAAAATAGTGATATAGATCGAAACGATGGCATGAAAAAATAACGCATAATATTTGGAGCTTGAAATAAATTCTGTTATTTCTCATAAACATAGTTTCGGCACATTAGAGGTAAGTGGCGTGTAGTGACGATACGTCGCTCAAATACAAAATATTATCTGAAGATTTAGTAAGGTACGAAAAGTTCAACAAATCATGATATGAAGAAGAAAGTCTATTGAAAACTTATATTATTTATCATGATTATTGAAAAACCCGTTATTACTGAATTACAATCAATTTCTTAATCTGAAAATTAACCAACTCCGCCCATGTTCGAAAAACTAATTTTGATGCCATTTTTTTACCATCAATTTCACATTATAAATATTTTCACAAAAAAATTGAAATATTATGTGACATCTTAAAGAACGTGCCCGGTATCTCTAAGCAGAAACAATCCAATTACGCATCAAAGTTTTTTGTTGCCCTTGAACATTTGACACATGGAGTTGGCTAGTTTGCTGCAGTTTAAGCCACTAATATAATAATTATTTGTTTAAGTTCTTAAACGTGTAGTAGTTTCCAGTGAAATCAAATTTTAGATACACAAACCTTAGACAGTAAAACAATGTATATATATATATAACACAAAAGTTACATATCAAAGATCATTTTTAAATCAAGCCTTATAAACGTATTT
>JAGVSQ010001622.1:0-28213 GCA_022683975.1 Rhyacophila evoluta | reverse complement strand
TAGCGACCCGGGTTTCGCCTTTCGGCATCTTCAGGCTGCATTATATGTGGGCAGTTAGCGAACATATAACACACTACACTACACATATGGAAGTTTATCAGTTTTGAATAATTTAGAATATTAACAATTGTTGTGTTAAGGGGAGTGGACTCTCAAATGTAACATGTGAATCATTTACATTGTCAGCACCAATTAATGGTTATGTTGGCATGTTATTCATTGAAAAATCCTGGCTCCCTCTGCTGCTCAAAAACATTTAATCCAACCATCTATATTTGTAGCTGAATATGCAGTTTTCAAATGACATCTGGTCTTAAATGAGTACAAATGGAGGACTCCGAAACGAAGAAAACCAAAATGAGAAATGATTTACTTCGCATCTTGTCGATAATCTCTTGACTGATCCAGGAGATATACATCATATCCAAAATATGAATGTTAAGATTATTATAAATAGAAAAGAAGCAAGAACATATAAACAAAAAAGAATAAGTGAGAAAAGATTAGTCACCTCCTGTGTTACCAAATAATCCGGGCATTGTATTGCCAGTTGCGGCAGTATTCGCTTGCTGTCCAAAAAGGCCTGTGCCAGCAGCTGGCTGTGACGCAAAAAGACCAGTGCCAACTGACTGAGAACCAAATCCGAAGCCTAGAAAAGACAAAGAATGCATTATTCAAATATTCCAAAGATTACGATTTCATTTTATAATTCCTACATTAATTTAGTTTTATTTCATAATATACTTTCTTGGTGAATAGTTATAGAATATCTCGAGTAGTATGTATTGCCGCAATTTTTTTGTATTGTAAAATTAATATTTCACAATTATTGAAAAAAAGGATAGAACCAATTGCTTTCGATATCTGACTAAGCTAATTAAATATATAAGATACACATACAGATTTCGCAATTATTGTCTTGATAATGGTGCCACTACAAAAACAGCTACCAACAAAAGTATTTGGTAGATTTATAATTTAATATAATTACTCAAGTCTTAAAATATTTGTTCATGACAAAAAGGCACTGTTCCCCCACGCTTTTCTTACAAACACCTGAGCCATCTTACCAACCTATAGAAGACAAAGTGAAGAAGAAACATACAGAAAAATGCACTACAATGACGATTATAAATATTTAACTACCTGTCGGCTTGGGGACAAATCCCTGAGTGGCAGGAGCAGCTTGTCCAAACAATGTCCCCCCTGTGCCAGCGGCTGGTGTTCCGCCAAATAACCCTCCTGAAGTGTTACCTCCGAATCCTGTAATAAGTCAATAATATATGAAAAAATACATTTTAAATAGAAATAATTGCTTGGTTTTCATTGTGAATGCCACTTCATAAAATTTCTTGGTAAAGATCGCCCCACTCGCAATAAGAATGTGAATATTTTTTTAAAAGCTAAAGCTACTTCATAGCTGACCAAACCAACTTTCAAACTTTTAAAATTGTTCTCTTTCAACGAACATACACTGACACTCAGATGTGATCGGCTCCCTGCCATATAAGCAAAACGACAAAATGACGGCGCTTGGTAGCAAAACAACCATGACATAGTTTAAAATATAATAATTTGTTGGGTCTGAATTTAAAACGTTTATAAACGTTATAAAAAAAGAATGTAGAAGTAATTACTCACCAAATCCTGTTTGCGTATTGCCAAAATTTCCTGTCTGTTGCTGTCCAAAGAGTCCAGACTGATTAGCTTGTGGAGTCTGCTGCTGACCAAAAAGACCCATGTTGTTCTGAGGCTGAGTAGCTGCAGCCCCAAAAGCTGGTGTACCTCCGAATGCAGATGTCGTGGCCGGTTTACCAAAGGCCGATGTCTGGCCAAATGGAGACACAGCTGCCGATGTATTGAATCCCCCTACGGATATAACAATGGAAAATTACTAACATTATTTTTCTACTGTGTTCACGATTAATTCTAGGCAGAATAACATTATTTTTATGAAATACTTTCACTCGGGCAAAAACCAGTCCCGCCATTATATTTTATTTTTTAAATTTTAATACAACACTATCTTTAGTATTTTTACTTCCTAAGAGTGTGGATTTCGTGAATATTTAAACCATAACATTCAACCTTAAAAAAGAAAATAACTCGATTAACAAGAGATGATCACAACACTATTTGAAGAATTTATTTATGGCTACAGAATATAATAAGGTTTTAATTAAATGGGATGAATTTTTAATTTCAAATGAAATTCAAAAATTGATGAAAATAACACAATTCATTGTCGAATTTAACTTATGAAAAAAGCAAATGTTTATAAATATTTAGCAACAGCATTTATAATCTGACTATATTTGAAACTTACCAAACGTATTGGTGGCCTGGCCAAAGGCTGGCTTCTGGTGAAACATGTTGGAGGTGACAATGAGGATCTAGATGAAGATGTTTATTCCTCAGCTCCTAAATCATATAATGTTTTTCACTCCCGAAAATAGAAACCATCATATAACATGTTAAAATTTTAAGATTTTTAAGAAGCTTAAGTTGAAATTTTGCATAATTGCATTATCTATTATCGATTAACCCTTTCATTTGTGAGTTAATTTTTTATAAACACACGTTTTAAGCACCTAAATCTCTCTGCGCCATCAATTCAACTAATATCATAAAATCAATCGAATTGGATACACCGATTTGTAGACAATGCTCTTCTATTTCCAAACAATGAACAAAGTAAACTGAAAAGTTATTCCAAATTGGTAAGAATATGTTTAACATGACCACATGTGGCCACTCCCATTTCGGTATCACCCCATAGGACTGATATATGTGTTTCTGCCAACAGCAATATAAATATTTTTTTGGTTCTTTACAAAACATAATAATTATTGAAAGAGCATATGGGAATTTTTCAATGCTGAAATTTTTTACTCATTTTTTCTTTCGTGATGTTTACATATTTCTTTTCTAGTCTAAAAATATATGATATGATTGTAATGACTTTCACGTATCATTGAGACATCTATCTAGTATGTATACTAAAAGAAATAATAACATTTTATTAAAAAATAAAAGTCTGGCTTTGAAAATAAGGCAACAGCGAGCACGGACGTATATGTACGTCCATACTTTTTTACAACCAGTTGCTCCAAGTAAGCCGCTTTGAATACAACTACAGCTTTAGAGCAAGGAAAAATAAAATGCAATATGCAATAGTTTTAAGAACAGTGCAAACACGTTTCATGTAGCTAAATAGTCACTACATAGAGAGTTCTTCTGGATTCATATAAATTATATAAATATAAATTAAGCCAAAATTGTAACACAAAAATAAATATCAATAAATAAAAAATAGTAAATGCTCATACATAAATGCTGATTCAAAAGATTGTATATAGATAGCTTAATATATTGATAGCTTAATCTGCCAACCAGCCAACTCCATTTATGTAAAATGTTCAGAAACAACAAAAAACTTAAGTGATTGTGTTGTTACTGCATGGAGTTGGTTGGCGTCGTGTGCGTGTGATTTTACATATTTCAATTTTTTTGTGAATTTTGTGTGTTTGTGTGCGATAGAAAAATTAAAGCTTATTAAAATGGCATCAAAATCCGTTTTTCAACCATAGGTAGAATTAGCTAGTATGCAGATTAAGCCATCGATATTTGAAAATATAGAACATTGAAACATAATTAATGATTGACAGAATGTCATATAAAAATAGAAATATGTAATAATTTTAAGGGATCTAGGTTTAATTGCAACATATTAAAATCGTTTTACATATGTCAGCAATTATATAATAAAATAAGAACTGTGGTAAAGCTGTATTTTAGCAATATCAATGAAGTTAGTCAAGAAACTTTTCGTAAATACGTTTAAGTTGGCAGCATTACTCACACATACACTTACATAGTGAGACATGTATCAGCTTCTGATGTTTTTTATATTTGATATCATTTACAATTTTTGTCATGTTGTGTTTTCGTTTGTATTACCAATAAGATTGTCGTTTATTTATCATGTTTACCTGTTTAGTATAGGATTAGAAAGTAATAAGTTGAATAATACAGTTTTTAATGTTTTATGCTCCGCAAAATATAGTGCGGCATCATTTAACCTTTTCAAGCGGGCATTCTAAAAATCTTTCAGCATAATCTGCCACTGTGATAGATTTGTGGATGACAGGTCTCTGCATCGTACGTACGCCCTACTTGAAACGTCAAATTATGCAAGTCTATGTGTCAGTAGTGCTACCAACTTAATCATGCATTTGCGAAAAGATACATGGTGAAGGTAAAATTCTGGCTGGTGAGCAAAGTTAATCACAGATGTTTTGCAAAAGTTCTTTCTTCTGTTGGCAGGAAAAGTTCTTGTGTTGGCAAGCAGAAAACACTCGCATATCCCATATTTTCACGTTTGAAGTGCAACACCCGCACCTTGCAATTACACGACTTAATGACGAATTAACAACCATGTCTAAACTAACTTCATTCGCCAGCCTGAATTCGACCTTTACCAGATTCGTGACTAAGTTCATATATGTCGATAAAATACACTTGGTCACTATTGTAATATTAGAAGAAAAATGTTAATGACAATTGTGACATTTTTGCATACCTTGTTGACTATTGTTATTCAAAATATTGTTGCAACATTGACACGATTGATAAGTTACACATCTAAATATTTGAAAATATTGTTCAAACATCATATTATCAACAAATTATAGTAAGGTTTACTTAATTTACTTAATATTACGCCACAATAATAGAGAGATTAGTCATACCAGTAAAACTATGGTAAAAACTGAAATAATATGAATGTATTCACGTTATCTGAAACAATGTGTTTTAAAAACAACGATATCCTGATGCCACTGTGATTTTGTATACAGTGTAATGATTTACTGTGTAATATTTAAACGTTAAAAACAAAAACAAAAAAAAAATGACAGTAAACAATACCTATAATTTCGATAATTTGATGTATTAGAACGGCGTTTCGCAATTACATCGATGAATACTATGTTTATTTTGCTTACCAACGCCTTTCGCAAAAACTATGAACTATCTCTTCGTGTTATGTGTGTTTGATTTAAAAAATTAAACTGTACCCTCTCAAAACCACGCGTCCCTTGCAAAGTTGACTTGATGGACGCAATTCCATGGCGGCAACTTATCAGAGAAATATTATTTGAATTATTTGTCTATATGCGTGATAATAGCAACAGGTAAACTCAAAACCGGTTGTTACTTAATACATTAGGGATACTTAGCAACACGTTAAAACAAAGCAACACTAACTTTATGGAAAAAATCACTTATTTGAATTTAAAAAAGCAAATAAAACAGCGCAATTTCTTTTAAATATTTTTAAGAGCATTTTTTATTAGTGACAGCATAATAATATACCATTATATAAAACAACACTTTTGTTAATTCCAAAATATTTTTTTCACATGTAAATTTTTATTTTAATACAGAAGAGCGGAAAGAAAAGATAAATATAATTTGAATTTGATAGATTAAAAATATAAAATACAATATGCTATACAGTAATTATCCATTTGATGGAATTGTTATTAAATATATGGTTATATTAAAAACTTATTTTAGCAACAAATATATATACATATATATATATATATCATAATTAAGGTCGTACATATTTCAATAAGAGAAACCTTTTTTATATATAATTCTTATTTTCGCAAATTGCAGTGTAAAACGATAATTGATTTTCAATATAAACGGCTGAATAAAAAGTAATCCAGATTCCCATGGAATAATTAAGACACATAAAATGCAACATTAAATCATTTGGACACTCAATTTATAATGTTGATTTATTTAATTTTTTAAATATCTGTTTCTCACTAGTGATTGAGACAAGGATTTCACATAAAAATACATGGTCGTCCATTTTACTTCTCTAAAATTTTTTCTTTAAAAAATAGTTGACCAATCAGGATATCAATATGTGCACATTACATAATAATTATCATAATAGATTTTAATGTCAGTAGATATTATCCTTTAGCAGGTTTATGTAAAAGGTTTAAGCGTGCTTTGAAATACAAAAGAAATCCTTGAATAAAAAGACAATTAAATTTGCGTTGTGTTTATAATATTATTATTAACACGGCGTTCGACGTGTAAATAGTTCATTAACAAACAGCAACATCCAGTGGTCCTCAAAAGATATTGTACAAAACGTTTACAAAGAGATCCCACAGAAATCACCGGATTATGGAGAAACACTATTACTGGCTAATAAATGTACGCAAATGCATCTGGAGAGCGTTGTCTCTGCGGGCCAATTATAGAATGATTGGCAAGATTTCGACAACCTGGAAGATTGTTGAGTTCTTATTCATAGGATGCATTCGATGAGTTTACACCAAAACTGGAAAACATACAAAACGATTGTGGGGTACGGAGGTGCCACGTGATAGTACACCTAGTAGATAGCGGATATAATAAGAAAATAAGTAGAATTAAGCACGACATTTTCTATCGATAATGATATGCTTTAAAATAAGATATTGATGCATTCATTGTCATTGCATCCCTACTCGCTAGCTTCCCGTTGCTATGGCGACGATAGTACGTTTATATTTATGGGATAGGGCTGCCACATTACCTACCCCAAGTCAATTAACAGGGATGCCAAACATATTATTGAATTAAACTTATAATTTATCTTTAGTTTTTATAATCTCGCCCTACAGACCCGCGCCAATGTCCAAGCTATGCACTATACAAGGACGCCTGAATATGATGGGGGCCTATTTATGAGAAAAAATAAAGAAATTTGCCAGTGTTTTCTACGATCAATAATATCTATATAACAAGAATACTATTAAAATATAAGATGCTTATATAAAATACTTCGAAAAGGGCTAGAACGTTGAAAAGGTACGAGTCCTGCTTCAGTGTAAATATGAAAATGGATGGTTTAAAAATCATTTGCACGGGGGCGCCTTTAACCTACGGCCCAGCACTGTGTCAATAATTAAACATTGATTCGTTTTCATGTAGGAACTTTTATAATTTCTTTTCGTTTTGTTACATGCTTTGTCTTAAAAATGAGATGGTGTGTTCAGTCTAGTACTTGTCAATAATATTGATCAATGATAAAAATATGAAATTATAACAGAATTACTCAAATTAACGTAGACTGTTGGAACGTGGTCAAATTTTTAAGATACATATGTATATTACGACGTCAGTCTATCCACAAGCCATGATTTATAATCAATAATATTATAAATGATGGACCAGACAAATGGTTAAATGGTGGATCAAAATTTAACAACTCTTGTGAATTGAATATATTATTTGCAAGTTGCTTCGAACTGGACCATGTTAATGTCTGAGGAAAACCATAATGCTAGTAAATCACGGCTTTTGATAGTTGGGTAGAGTGCAAAATGATCTAAGACTTCATATTGTCAAAATGGAAGTTCAAAGGAGAAACCCATTCTTACCCAGGCTTGCCAGTATATTTATGGTGACGTTTCAGTGTGTTGTTGTGAGTGCATACTTGTAAATCTTTCATTTAGCATTATTTGTACAAATGCGAGACCTGGTGGTAAATAGCGAATAATCTGTAAGGAAATTTACAAATAATTTCAATTTAAAATCAACCCTCAACAAATACTTATCTTATCATATAGCGTTCACAATAACCCCGCAGTGACAGTGCTATTTTCATTTGAGAGCAATTGCGTCTCCCCTATTTATAAAAACAAAACTAATATTGCACACCCCTGCCGGGATCAACCCCCTCTTCCTATGTCCTATGGCGTCCGTGGCCGCGCGTGCCAATCGATAAAACTTGCCGACAAAAAGTCTTGCAAATTCAAAATGGGTTATATGATTGTATATTGTTTGAGAATGCGTTCTTTAATATTATAAAGATGGATACACTTGTAACACTTGTAAAGCAGTTATGGAAACATAAAATAAAGAGAAAAAAACTTGGCATCACCCGATATTCTTGCATCTTCTAATATTATGTCGCTATCCTTCAGGTCTGTCGAATATACACTGTAAAAATGCTAAATGTAGAATATTATGCAATCTTGCAAGCAGTGGGGGATATAGTACTCAAGAGCTCCTAGGCGCAATTAAACTATAAGGCCCCTAGCCGAAATCGCTTTTGAATTTATTTAGATCGCACTTTTGTTGAATATTTCTATTTTAGTCAGGCAGGCGAGCACTTGGTGTATTTATAGGTAAATCCGCCACTGCTTACAGGGTCGTGTGGTAAATTTTCTCAGTATGATGCAAATCCTTAAAATACCGCCCCTCTCGTTCGACGAAAATATTTTTCACTTCTTACCAAAAAATCTAGCTTCTCGTTTTTAAGTTCGATCTTTTTATATTTCTACTTTTGTACATTTATCCAGATTTTTTTTTCGTGATTTCTATTTTCGGACGTAATATGTCATGCAATTTTTAAAATAATTCGTCTGCGCTTCCGTATAGTTCGTGCGTTTGGAACATTTGTATTGATTTCTCTACTTTTGCCACCCCTTACGTAATGCCGCCTGATGCAATCGCGTCTCTGCTTCATAACACGACATAGCCCTGCAATATCATGAACTTGTAAAGTTATTATATTTATATACACTCTTACTTGTTGCTCAAAATAAACGTTGCTCCCGGCAACAGTGAAGACGTGGACGCATTGTCATTAAAACGCACTCAAGAAGGAAAATCTGAAGATAATTATTATTAAAAATGTATTGAAGTAGATTATTCTTCAATTTAGTTATGATTAAATCATATTAAATTATAAGATTAATTTTATCCATACTTGAAAATTATAGAAGGTTAGTTATTTATATAACTTACGCAATACATATTTTAAAAATGAACATCTCTGGCCACTGAAATCAAAGGACCTGTTCTAAAATAATTCCAAAAATATTTAGAAAGTATTTTTATATAATACGCTCATCGGTGCTGAAAGTTATAGGCTCGAGTTTAAAAAAAAATGGAATATGCAGATCTGGATTCCCAATGTGTTGATAATATCTTCTCATAAATCATCCGTCAGGATATTATGGAGACGCACGTGCTTCAGTAATGGGAAAAAGGTGATCCGTAAAAAAATGTTGCCTCGGTGACGACATTCACTTCTGTAGATCTCACATTCAAATGCCAAATCAATGTCCAATGCCTCGAATGCAGTTCAATACGTGGATCGGTAAAAGATCGCATTATTATTATTTTTAAGCAGAATATTTCCATGGAGTAATCGTTTGAGTTATCAACCGAATCAATACAGCGGACATCCCTACTGGCAGCGCGCACAGTCCTCTACGAAAATGTACGCCATTGAACCCTCACCCCTATATTTTCTCTTCGCAGACAACCCCCTTGAACACCCACCCAAACATTAAAGCAACAAGCAACTCAGTGAAAATGTTTCCCCATAATATATAAGGTAGTTTAGTACAATTCCGTCGCGTGCCGGTTCATATTCGCGCACCTCTCCCAACGAAAACATTGCAAAAAAACACAAATTTTATAAACATTTACCCAAATCCAGTGGTATATTTATGATTTACAGTGACATATCGTGTTAAATATATGGTTTTCCATTCATAATACTAAACAAGTAAACATATTTTGATTAAAATCGTACATCTACATCAAATAAGTGTTGTTATTGCCAAAATCATAGCTTTTACATATAAAATCGTTGCCATTTAATACTATTCTGTGATTTAAACCGAAGCATATTCACTAGACGATTGTATTATTCGGTTTTCCGTAAATAATCAATGAAAATGAACCATATTTTGACATACATTCATGTGTACATATTAAACGGGTATTGTTATTGCAAAAAACGTGTCCTTTGTAATTCATTTCGCCCATTTTTAGTGATATTCTGTGATCTAAGTTAACATCTGGATAGCAAGTCGTATTATATATGTAATTTTCCATTTATACCTATGAAAATGTACCCATATTTTAACTCACACCCGTGCAAAACGTTTTCAGCGTGTTGTTGTGGCAAAATCATATCCTTAGTAAACATGCATCCATTTTTAATATCGTGCAATTTAATTTGAACTTTAGGCAATATCCAGTAGTTTACGTATTATTTTTCATCGAGTGTCAATACTATATTGTGACATTCAGATAAAAACGCGTGATGTTATAATAAAGAATATGTTTTTTAGAAATATTCATAAATTTTAATAGTATAACATGTTCTTATGTGACGTCTAGAAGATGTCTCATTTTAAATAAATATTATATCAAAAAATGTTGAACTAATACTTTTTATACAAATTAGATGTTTTTCAATTTTATATAAATATCGCGAATTTGCGTATATTTGAGAATATGAATGTTGTTTATATATTTGATTTTTCACTGTAATTTTATATTGTGAATATACAAAAACCTATGTATAAACATTTACGTAAAATATGTTTCTATTGACACATCTCTATTTTAAATAGTATTTTTTTAAATAAATGTAGCGAACGTTTTTCGTAATATAAATGAATTTTCGATCCCAACATTTAATCTTTAAACACATTTTTCTGTTCAAATTTTGAGACAAATATTAAAAGATTTTACACACTTTAAAAGTATACACATCCTTCAATCTACAAGAATATTAATTAATGAAAATGTTTATAGTTTAATTTGATCATTGTTTACTATCGTAATGTATTGTGTTGTATGTTTTTTTCTTCGTTCAATTGAATTATATTTTGACTACGACAGAATGCACACTTATTAAACGCCTAACCTTATGGAAAAAATGATCTTTATAAAATTTTATTGCTTATTGTGATGTCTAAAAACAAACTTACGTATTTAATATTCCTCTAATCATGCATTGATACGAACTGAATGTTGTGATTATGAATTATAAATATAGTATTTCAGTCACATATTTTTCATTGAATGTAAAAATGTATCCATATATCTTTTTACATACGTCCGTGTCATTTCATATCTTTTAATTTTATACATTTCACCATGTGTGTTATTCACTGAACAAAATATTATTGATAAAGTTGTCTATTCAAACAAGTGTCTCTTTTATTTTGTTTCCGTTTTTGATTTTAACGAATTTCACGACGGACGAGTTTGTTACACACTATGATACAATTAGCAATAGTAGCAATTATGCCCTATGATTGATTTAGTTGCAAGCGATCAGTAGTTTATCTAAGTCCATAAAAACCTTCTGTAGAGAATTAATATCCGCTTTTCTATTATAAATCATAATAATCCACATACAATATAAGCGCATGTAGATAAATAAATAATTGTAGCAAAACTTTTCTCATCCATTTAAAATTGTAAGAAAGCGATTTTTACTTTTAAAATAAGTCTATAAATTACAGTAGGCTCTCTCTATAGCAGATATAGATTATATGAATATTATATTGTCATATTTTTTTAAATTTTATTAGTTAGCTTAGTATTGAAAGACCGGCTTCGCAATTTTTATTATTCTCGTTTATTAATTACGATTGAAGTGATTATATAATATATAGAAAGTGTTCTTTGAAAGTGTGAGTTAATAAATTGTGGAACAGCTGATGTTCAATTATGGCGGCGCAAAGACACATAGAGAATAGCACTAGAGATGTCCGATCACTGGACGCGTCGCGGCCATAAACAACACGCGGCATAGATGACGCCATCGCCAATAAGATGCCGCAGTTTGGCGCCAAGAATTCACCAGCTGGCGTGGAACTGCTAGAGATTATCCAGATGGAGCCTCTCGGGAAGTTTAAGAACAATCACAACGGAAACGCAAAGGGTGAGACAACTACTTTTTCTTCCATGACACTTTCCTACATAAATTATTAAAGATCACCTCGCACTACCCAATATTTCCAAAATATTCCTTTACATGATTATGGGTATTATTACAGTAATTATGGATACCTTATAAAGTGGAAAATTACCATTTGACAACGGTATCAAACGCCTATTTATATAGGATTTATATACCCCTAGTAACGTTTGTCTCTTCAATGCACTGTACTGTAAATTTTATTTTTTTGTAAAAAATGATTATATTAATCGTTCTCGCTTTGATGCAGGCAGTTGGGGGCTCGATTTTCACAGAAAGATTTATTTTCTATTTTGACCATTAATCAAATTCAGGAAATCAGACAATTCACAAATTTACCATTATCAGAAAGAAGACAAAACAATTTATGAATATTCTATTATATCGACTGTGGAAAGGAATAAAGACGTAACCCACACTGAACAATTTTTTCAGGATTCAAAAAAAACGTCATTTTAATGATATTGGGCCAAAGTAAAAATATTAAACAGATACAACCTTTAAAGTCTATGAACAGTGGCGTAGCTACCGAGGAGCAGTTGGAGCAATCTGTTCCAGGCACACAAATCATGGGAACGCAAATTTTTGGAAGAATGTAAAAAAAAATAATTATCGTGAGAACTAAAAAAACCATGATTATCTATAAGAAAGTAAAAAATATATATAGATAGTGTGAGGGCTAAAAAACGATACCAATGGGGCGCAACGATTTTTACTTGCTCCAATGGGCTGAATACCAGCTACACCACTGGACATGAAAACAAAAACTAGTGTTTTATTTACCTAATCTGATATTAACTCAATAACTTATTTTAGAAAAACCAATAAAATTGATGCCATGGAAGTCCTTTTTCCTGGTTGGGAAATTGACAGGCCGTGCTTTTTTCAAACTTAAAAACTAAATTAATATAAAAATTTAGCATTTTTAGCTTACATCCTTTTGATAGAATCTGTTTTAAGTTTTATACATTGTGATTATTGAAAAAAGCTGTTTTGAAAAAAACTGAGGGTTATGTCCTTTTTCCTTTTCACGTTAGATTTTATGTTTACACAAATGCGATTATTCTAATATTGAATACGGTGGGCTATTTTTAAAAGTTCCTCTTTGAGAATGGGTTCGTTAAATAAATGGATTCGACTTATTTGTAAAACTCATTGGACCCATTATACATAATTATTATTATAACACTTACTTTATTAAGCTGTTTTAATATTAATAAAGCATTTTTTCATCAATATGATAATACTATAATAGGATAGCTACATTGTTATTGTAACTATACTTTTATAACTTTAACTATTTCATACTATACAATTATAGCCAACTGTAACAGTCGATTACTAAAATAGTCGAGTATAATATTCTCTGCTGTAATAGCTTTTAATAATGATACATAATTGTATTCTTCTACTTACACGGTGTCGTTTTAGTGCGGTTTTTTACTGTATTGCTGTTTTTCTTGGGAAAGTATACTAATTTGTGAACATGTTGTTAGAAGTAAAAAAAAAACAATTTAAATCGAACACTATTGATACCTTTCAGCCAAAAAACTCGAAAATTCCGCCTATATCATCAGGCCGTCCCTTTTTAGAGATTTTAAAAATTCAACGACGTAGGAGTTGAATCCCAATAAGTGGAATAAGAAATTACTTATCAATCCTCGTCTTCACATTGTGAAAATCTATATGCTCCATATTCGGAGGGAACATAGTTAAACATTGATATTAAATGCAAGTTCTCAATATATGCAATAATTTCATAATCCAAATCTATATTTCACATTCCTATTGTGAAAAAATACATAATAATCGAGTACATATGGATACATTAATTAACTAAAAATGGAAATTCTTCATTTAGAACATCATTGAATTCAAAAAACGATATTGTTAAGTGAAAGCGACGCATGACGTTTTTTTAGTTACAAGAACAGAATAATAAATAAATTAGATACACTATTATTTGTAAGCATCATAAATAATAAAGCGCGTACTATTACATTATACTACCTCGTTTTCCATAAAACTACTGGACTCAACTAACACGGTTTCAATATACGCGGTGATTTTCCGGAACTTATCTACCGTGTAAATGGAGGAAGAGATGTGTGATAAAAACGACACAGGTAGGTAGCTAGAATTGCCCGGAATATAGGCCGATTTGCGGCATTCATCTCCAGGCCCCTTTAAGCATGAAAGAGAAACGCAATAATAAAATAGGATAGAGGAAATAATATAAGTGGGAGGGAGAGCGGCCTAGCTGGAAGAGGGAGAGTAAGCGAGAATGCGCCCAATACTTCCTTGTTTGTTCAACCAGTTATACCCTATTTAAACCCCAGTAATGTACACAGTGAGCCAAAAACATGAACACTAATTATTCTATATTTTATTATCGTTCTTTAATAACAAGAATTTTTCCAGTATATAAGTTAAATCTCTTGCTGGAAAAGGGATTCCTTTTGAAAAGGAGGAGGAAAGGACTCTAAATTTGATCAATTTGGTTATGCTGTGAAAATCAACAAATCGATGCGCCCCTATATTTTCTCGGTTTTTTAGGTCTCACGCTTCTTTAATTTTTTTCTTTCATCCAGGATTTATGGTTTCTAATTTTTTCAACTCTCACACTAACTAACTTACTTTACTTGCGCTCACCTTAGTTCATACGCCTGAAGCAGCCTGCTCCAACTGCTCCTTGGTAGCTATGCCACTGCATGCACATGGATTCTTGCTTCGTCCTGAAGACATTATACACTTGCAGCCACTATTGATGAACTGAGCTATAGGTGGCGTATTTATGTTTTTGCCCACACGGGGTGGCCACAGTATTACAGCCTTTTTTCGTTTCAATATCGATGTCTACTCTTGGTGAAATTATTTTCCGATGTGTGACAAAGACCGGTATTCATTATTCGTCCCTTTTGTAGGGACTTGACGAGACGACAACGTAGAGATACGGTTACACCAGGCGGCATCACAAAAGGAGCGACAAAATTATCGAAATCAATACAAATGTTCCTAACGCACGAATCATGTGGGGGCGCAAAATATTATTGTTAAGCGGCGAAATTATCTGAGGAGGCGCGATATTTTTAAAATTACACGACCTACTAGTCTGAAAGTAGAAGTTACGAAACAAAAATGTACGAAAGTAGGAAAGAAGAAATACAAAAAGATTAATCGAGATTTTTTGAGGTCTGAGTCAGCATATTCACGTTAACCTACTCGCAGCCTACTCTTGTAAATACATAATGTAATAAAATATGTAATATGTTTATGTAATGTTGTCTTACTTATTCAAAATTAAAGAATATTGTAATCAAGGAATATTAATGATTTATACGAGTATTAAACAATATAATAATATTTTCATTTTAAGGAATATCATTTATGCAAATATAATTTTAATTTAGTTTCACTATTTTTGGCGAACTCTGTGCTTTCCCCTAAACAGAGCCTGGAAAATATTTCCCTCGTATATACACGTAACACAGTGCGCGCGCAGTTTTTAAAAGATGGCCGGCGATTTGATATACCCGAAGCCTCTTTTCATAAATATATATCACATAATTAACGGAATTAATCGTAAAAGCCCATAAAAAATATTCCGTCCGTCCGGCTTGAAATAAATATAAATATACTGCACAAATCGTCGCACATGTTTCAGTGAAAATTGTATACGAAAGATATATCAACATATATTTGACATTTTTTTTATATAACACACACAAATTATTGGTGATTTTCTAATTTATTTTAATTATCAATAAACAATCATGTTACCTTCGTTCGATCACTAGTGGGATGTCATTTTACTGTAATAATAACACACGATTTCAAACAAAATTTCCATGAAAAATATACACGCACAATTGAATTTGTTATCAATCATTTCATAATTATGAATACTGTTTATGTTTTATCTTTAAATATCACACACAATAATTTATCCATGATTTTAATATAATCTAAATACTAAAACAGCAATCAGTCTACTTTACGCCAATGTTTAGTGCAATTGGAACAAATTTTAAAATCAAAATTCTAAACAAAATAGTTATCATACATATTACTAGAATTGTCAATGCTTTTCATTGTAGTTTTTTTTTATTTTTTCGATGTGTTAATTTTTTACTTATATCTTAATAAGCTACTTTTAATTTTAATCTTAAAAAAATAGTTGTTACGTTAATTATTTTTAAAAATCCTAAATAACTGTAAATAATATTTACGGATTATTTTTAATTTCTAATTACTATCAGGTTATCTTTTTCGTAAATAACCATTATATTGTAAAAAAACATTAAATAATTACTAGTACATAATTATTTTTTGTTTATACATGTATATTATATTGAAATACTTATGTTTAATAATAATTCCTAACGATAAAAATTAATAAGAAAGTAGAACCTCTAGTTACGGACAAAAACACAGTAAAAAAGTGAAAGTGAAAACATTGGAAAATGGTTGGAAAAAATTCTTTGATTACCAAGATGCAGGCATAGATTTAGAAGGATTAGAAGTTTCTCTTTTCTGTGGGACATTACAGAATGCTGAAGAAGAAGTAGCTGATTTTTTCAGAGTGTCTAGAAATAAATTATGTTGAATCTGGGTATTATAATGGCTGAAAGCAGTTTAGGTTTAGGTATTGGAAAATCGGGATAGAATTCAAAATAGAGAGGAAGAAAAAAGAACAAACCCAAAAACAAATTTATCAATGACAAGATCGCAACTCGATAATTTTATGGCACCATATAATTTTTATATAATATATAACTTACACTTTATAATTGTACAGAGCTGATTATAAAAGAGCAGAAGACTTCAGAATTGCAAACGAACCTTGATTATTTTCTTAAAACTTCATTGGCCTTGTGTTTCGCCGTTTATTTTCGTAACAAAAAAAATCATTTATGTAAACTTATTTCTATACAACCGACTTTCGGCTTTAACAAACATTCCCTCACCCGTATTAATCTGTTATATCAATGTTAATTGTAATTCACACTATCGCTCTTTGGTGAAAATTGATTGCCATTTACAATATATTTCATATTGGTTCCACGACACTTCAGCATTTTCAATATCATACACACACATATATCATTTCAAAATTGATATTTCACATAACGACAAGTGAAACTTATGTAAAAGCTTTTAAAAATAGACAATGTATTCAATAGTAAAAAACTACAGATTGGACATTGCTCATTTCTTACAGATGAAGATTAATTAATAAAGTTGAAGCCAATTTTAGCCGCGGTTGATTCATAAGTTCATTCGTTTCGCGTGTCTGAAAACTATTTTTAACTCTCTTAGTACAACTTTCATTTATTTATTTTGTACTTAAATATAACAATAGCATATGCTCGACAATTTGATCTTGAGTAAATTTGACTTCTGAGATTTTATATTATATTTAAATTTAATAATTATGCCATATTTAGTTCTCTAAATCCCTGTTTCCCAAACTGTGGTCCGCATGATTTCTGTGGGGAGGGGGCGTGAAATCTTATAATTTTTATTTATTTATTAAACTGTATTTACGCGACATCGAATTCGCGCAACGCGAATTCTTAAGAATTATTATTCCAAGAGGACTTCGAGGATGGAGATTTACTTTTTTTGTTCACTGAATTCGACTCATTTTGTTACAAAAATTATTTTTTGAGGGGCATGGATTATTGCTTTTTAATTTAGGGGGCCGTGGTACGAAAGGGTTAAGGAAGTACTGATCAAAATACATTACGTGACCGATCAAAACGTCTGACACATATTTTACATGATATTATGGAGCCTAATAATTACATAGTCTACAAGCCTATTTTTTACGGATGTTTTAGCAAATTTTTGATTGTGTATTCACGTTAACTAACTACACATATACTATAATAGACCATATTACATTAAAACTAGTGATTTAACAAGTCAATTTTAGAAATCTAAGCGGACAGGCTTTGAGCCGAACAATAATTATCGATAAGGAAAAATGTGATTGATGCGACTATTTAAAATAGTTTGAAAACGGTTGTGAATTGAGATTTGAAACACTGGATTAGTCGTAATTGTAACAGAAAAAACATTATAATATGGGTAAGTAACGCCGTAAAATTAATTTTGACTTGCTTAACAACTGCATAAGTGTATACCGCGGCATGACGAACTTGAGGCGTGTACAGCGGCATGCGTAGTGTTTTTAGATTTCAGTCCGAAAATAGCAATATTCTACCGGTAACAATTTATTTCGTCGCTTGTTTATTACAATAGTATATATAAAAACTCGAAAACTGCAGTTCGTATGTTTTTTTCACTAAAAAATTGTTAATTTTAATGAATTTGATTTCTATAGAAAATCTCGTTTTTCAGTGATAACGTTATTGCACTCAATGAGCAATTTGTAAGTACAATTCAAAAAACAAATGGAGACGTATTATATTATAAAAAGGATAAGTTATAGAAAGAATAAATTGTATTCTCTTTTCCATCATTTAATGATATATTTATGCAGGGAGAATTTTCTTTCTTTAATATTATTTTTATGGGATCTCTCACGTTGATTGCGCCACAGTCTTAGAGACTCATTGAAAGTTGTTTCTTATGAAACTTATTTGGAGTTCACTGCATCTCGATGTACGCCTGAACAAATTTTAAGACACTTCAACCGTAAAGTGGTTTTGTCTCCATTCGTCAATTAAATATAAAAAGTCTATTCGTTTTTATACCACTGGTATCAAAGTTTTTACAAGGGATTTTTCCTTGGAAAATCCCTGCAGGCCGTTTTCCGTTCATCGTGCATTGATATATGTCCGAAAGGGGAAACTTAAAGCAATGTTCTTATATATTTCTCGTTCCGTACATTCATTAGCTCATACTCGCAAACTTATTCTACCAAGCTTTTTGCTATAATATATCGTTACGTGTTTTATTTTTCAGGCGGTGGTGTGAAAGATGGTAACAGCTGGAGACGATCTCACACTGGAAACATGTCAGACCAGGATGTAGACGACGTCGCTTTCCTCACAGGTTATTGTTAATAATAATAATTAATCTCATCGACTGACATTATTTGTATAAGGAATTAGTTTTTATTCAATTTAAATTAACCAAATAAAAACAAAAAAGTCTTTATTTCAATCCAGCTACAGTAATCAAAAAGAATACATTTACAGAAATATTTACAGTACAGAAAAAAAAACATTAAAATATAGGTAAATTACCATTTTCTTTCCAAAGCTAATAAATTCTAATTTTATTAAAATAATAGTAAAGTATTGAAATAGTTCTGTTCATAAATATTACGGTATACTTCGGCCTAAAGTTGCCAAAAAGGATGACATAGTCAAGCATACCGATCTATACGGAAGTTTATAAATGTATATAAATAAATAAACAGTGAATAATACAAACTATTTTAAAGTTTTAATACTGGTTTATCAAACAAAACAGTTAGCGACAAAACGAATTAAAATTTTAACTATGTAAATTTTATTAAACTTTAGCGGAATTTTGCTAAAATTAATTTAAAAATTCGTCTTTCAGGCCCGGATTCCCAATCTTCTCGGTTAGCTAGAGATCGCGCAGCATATGGAGGCTCAACAAACGATGGAGGGGTGGCCAGCGGAGGTCGTGCCGTGGCGGTGTGCTCACAAAGGAGAGCTTTACTTCTCGCGTGTGCCGTACTAGCTGCCATGCTGACGGCTGCATTAATCATTGCTTACGCCGGACCGCAAGCAGGTTAGTGTCATTATTATATATGTACAGGGACACACCATGCTAGAGTACAGATTGTGCACTGCGCTCGGGCGCCTGAGTATGATGGACGCCTTTTTATAAGAAAAATGAAATGGATTCGTCAGTATTTTGTAAATGCAATGAATTATATTTGAATAATATTTAAAAGAAGGAATATAATACAAAAAACTTGTAAAATAGTTGGAAAAGGTCCAGATAACTAAACATATGTAAATTAAAATTCAGTATATGGGTAATGCGATATAATTTTCATTCAGGAAGTTAAAAATATAATTTTAAAAGAAATAAAATAATTATCTTTATATAATATAATATTATATTATTAATAAAATAATTGAAAAATTATTATACAGAATTTTGAGTATTGTAACATTTGAAAAGATCCTGGACGTACGTAAAACGAAACCTAGTGTTTGAAGCGCCTTACTATATAAAATCTTACTACTTAAAATATAAAATCATGGAATTAAGCTGACAAAACGATATTTCTGTGTATCTGTATATTACGCAGATCAAGAGAGAGCGTCGTGATGAAGATAGTGGGATCACCCGAAGTTGTTGTATATGTACTTCTTAATGAAGTGGTTTACTGTCCCCATCTGTTGTACAGTGATTCTTGCTTAAAATATGACACGTATGATGTCGTAAATTGACTTACTTAGTAATTCTACATGCATAATAATACAAATTAATGAAGGAGGCTGAAATTTCTATTATCTTCTTTGAATTCTAGAGTGTGGTTGCGCTGGGTCTCCACCTCCTGGTGCCCGCAGGGGAGGGCCGAGAGGAACGACTCCAGTACCGGCTCCTCGACTGTCAACCAGCGGCACGGCTTACCCGTGGCCTGGACAGAGGTTGCCGACCACAGCTGAACCCTTGCGATACACTCTCTGGCTCCATCCCAATCTAACTACGCATGAAGTGAAAGGTTAATAAAACAGATGACAATAAATGAACAACCCTTGTGTATAGCGTAGAAAACTTCAGCAGTCAAACTATACAAAATCGATGTATTTGTAAAAATGCCAAACTGTTCAAATGATTTTATTCTGTAAGACACAGGTCATATCATTTGGGACTGCCAAAACATGAAAAGTGAATAGTTCATGTTGTTTGCGATTATTTAGCTATGTATTATGTATTTTTATAGGCGATTCTGATTTTATGGACATCAACATCAGTTTCCACTATCGGGATCACTTCAGTGCCTGAAAATTCAAATTATTGAAACAGAAACCTTTGACTCTTTCTAAAGCATGTTGTTGAAACTCTTCGTAAAAGATCTTGCTTGTTCCAGGTGAAGTAATCATCGAATTTCACATAGAGAAAGAAACAAACTTCATCGTATTCAATGCCCGGGAGCTGAACATTACAGATAAGATGGTAACAGGCCCTAAAGGCCACGCCATGAAAATAGTCAAATTCCTTGAGTACAAGCCGGCTGACCAGATATATTTGGAGATCAAGGTATAAATTATTTGAATACTTAGGCTCTGTTGACAAAATCTTTTTTATTAAGTCACTATCATCTCTAACATGAAGATTGCCATGCTATTGTAGATAAAATCATAACTATTAAGAGAAACCGCTTTCCAAGACTACACTTAGTTATATTTATTTGTCTATTTATCTAAACTCAAAATAACATATCCATAACATGCTTGAAATTTTTTTGTCTGTACCGTAATGTAATTATACAGATTTTAGCAACAAACGCATCATATATGTAAAATTCTATAATTGTCAATTCATAAAAATTCCAACAATATTTCACAAGTATAATTCAAATGGCATGATATTGCTTATAGCAAATAATAGCGAAAGAAACATAAAAAATAATTTTAAATAAGCCTAACGCTTTTTTTATTTATTGTCAGGATAAATTCAGAAAGAGAGGTAACTATACTTTGAGTCTCCGCTACAATACCAAACTCCTCAACAAAGCCAGAGGTTTCTTCATCGCCGACTACACCAACGGAGACGGTGATAAAAAGTAAAGTGTTGTCAATACTCTTAGTGTTCTCATTTCAGCAGCCTTTGCCAATTGAATACCGTCATGCGGGTGTATACCGTGGCATAATAATCTTGAGTGTAGATTCTAGCTGAAGCATACTGTTGCCGGGCATTTTCCCTTGAACGAAGACATCGCATTTGAAAAAAATGTAAAACTGTCTCCCTTAGAATCTAAATTGCAAAAGCCACTCCAAGTCAACTTTCTCTTTTTAAGACACATAATATCTTATAGACATTCGGTAATTTCTTTATACATAGAAATTTTTATTAAAACATATAATAAAACCCTATTCCACAGTGTGAAGATTTATTTTGATAAATCTTTTATTACAATTCATGTTTAGACTACTTATAATTAATGTTTGATCTAATTTTTCAGGCAACTTGCAGCAACCAATTTTGGCCTGACTCATGCAAGATCAGCATTTCCTTGCTTTGACGAACCTCATCTGAAAGCCAGATTCAAGATCACAATAGTCAGAGACAGGTGAAAGATTTTTTTTTAGAGAGAGATATATTGCACGCTACAATCCTTCTGTTTACTTTATTTTCTATGCTACTAATAACTGTTATTGAAGGACACCTAGTATATCAACATTTTAACTCTATGTGCCATTTAAATATCAAATTCTTATGAGGCTTACATATGCCAATATGTCAAAATTCTTAAATATGGGTACAATAATGTATTATTTATTTTTAAAATTTCAGATTCCACGTGTCTCTTACAAATATGCCGATAGCTGCCACAGAAGAAGCTGGCTTTTATCTTGGACATAGACTGGTAATATTCATTTAAATTCTCATGCATTTAGTTAAATATTATACGAAGGGCAATTAATTAATTGAAATGTTAACTGTAAAAAAATAAGTACCTTAACAACTTGATTTTTATATTATTCACATTATGCTATTACTACACCATCCTATGCAAAAATAAAGAAAATACTTTTAATAAACATCACCTATACTTGATGTATGTTTTGAGTTGATAAAATGCAATCTGTTTTACTAATGCTATCACAATGGCACATTTTCAGCTACAAGACGATTTCCAAGAGTCACCAGAGATGAGTACTTACCTGGTGGGGCTGGTGGTCTGTGAATTCTCAAGGGCTGCGGCTAAGGCACCCAGAGGGGCCAGTGTGAGTGTCTACGCAGACAAACATCAACTAGAGAAGGCACAGTGAGTGTTGTAATACGAATATTTATCTAAAAATTGGTCTTATATAATTATCTTTTTATAAGACTGTGAATTTAATATTATTTCTACTTACAGAACCATTTTGGATAATGCAGTAGCCATTATTGACAGATACGAGACATTCTTAAATGTATCATTCCCTCTACCAAAGCTAGGTAAGACTAATAACATATTTAGATCCCATGAATGAAACATTTTTTAATACTTGACCACTCCTCCTTTTCCACTTCTAATGTAGAGTAAAAACAATCAAGTCACTCCTAGGATTTCCTGTCACGTCTCAACCACTGCGCCTTCTCTCAAACTTTTTCAGCATCTTTTGAACACAAACTATTGTACATACTTTATAACCTACTTCTCAGTCTTAAGGGATAACCAAGCGCATTTGAAAAAAATTAAAATCTGTACCTCCTATAATGAGTTTTAATAGTTTAAAGAAGTCTATTTAGCAATGTTAAAATAAACTATGATTTCCAATCATTTTATAAAGACTTTTTTGCTCTGTGCTACTTCTTCCCCCCATCCAGTAGCATGCCTAGGAGGAATGTTGGGGGCAGACCGCCTCAGGCGGGAGATTTTTGGGGATGGCATTTAGTTTTCATGAGATCTAAAAAAATGAGAATACGCCACTACCTCCAGCCCTAATTAAAACACATCCAGGCTTTTCTTTACGTATTGCACTACAGAAAAAAATTCAATGTTTTAACAATGCATTTTTGAACATTTTTTTAATTAAAATTACTATTTACTGATTATTTAAAACTGGTAAACTTCCATATGTGTTTACCAGTTTTAAATAATTTAGAATTTAAAATCAATTTCCATCAAGCACCATCAGTCGAAAATATTAATTATTTACTGATTGCTAAATAAATAATTCATCCATTGTCATAATTTAGGATTATGATTTGTAGTATTCTGTATATTGCAGCTTACCACCTTAATAGTAATAGTAGGATATTCATGAATTTAACTTAATATTGTAATATGTTAATGTTCGAAACTATTTTTAGATATGGTTATAATGGAAGGTCTTGAAGATACTGCTGAGGGCTGGGGTCTTTTAGGAATCGGTTCCAACCTTCTACCTGATAAAGAACACCTAGAAAGACTATTGGCTCATCAGGTATTGATCAGAATTTATTCTTTCTCAATTAATATTCAAACATTACAAAAAAATACGTAAAGACAGCTCGCTACCCGAATTAGAATGGTTGTATAAAAAATTTCTGATAGATTCAGATCAACTATCTTGCCAGCTCTTAAAAGACTTTATTCTCAAGTTTTTGTATTCGTTTTGGTGCAGCCTTAACAATGTTTTTTATTACAATCACTTGGAGGTATAAATTATTGTTTGCTGTAACGTTTTGGAGATGGACAAATATTTTGTTTTCTGCCGCATTTCATCTGCCACTTTCAACTTCCACAATGCATCTAAAGCGGCTTGCATAATGTAACCCAATATATTAATATCTTTGTCATTTCCAGTGGTTGGGTGGACTTGTGACACCCCGTTGGTGGGGTTCAAGATGGCTAACCGAAGGTCTGGTGACTCTTCTTCAACACGCTCCTCAGCAAGACCAGAATGATGATGGAGACGCGCTTCTTTTAGAGCATACTGTACCCGCACTTACGTAAGAATACTATACAAATAATTTTAGCACTCAATGCATAAAATATGCTACACTTTTTGATTCGAAATATTTGAACGTTTGAAAATATTTAACTTAATTAATATCTGCTTGACAAAACTAGAATAAAAACCTTCAGATTTCTAGATATCCTTTAGATTTGATCACCTCTGGATAATGTCCATTATGTATACATTAAAAAGCAAATCTGTTCTGAAACAACTTTTTTTTTTTATTACAGATTGGATGCATTACCAACAGCTCACCCAGTATCTATGAGCGCTCAAGACCCGGAAGATTTAGAAGCCGTTCAAGATGATCTCTCATATCACAAGGTAATTAATATATCACTTTAGTTTACTACAACTGCTCACAGGTCGTTCATAGATATGGAAAATTGAGACTTTTGGTTTACTTATTTATCCAACTGTACTAAAGATCATTTATAATAATTATGACACATAGTATAGGTAGCGTAGTTGCTAGCGTGCGCGCCTACCAATCCGGGGAATGCGGGCTTAATTCCACATCTATCGGATTTAAAAAAATCCAAAAATGCAGGAGTTGATGAGGTTGTATAAATTATCTGAAATCATTTTGGTCTTGAGTTTTTGCCTTGAAACAATACATTTAGTTTTCTGTAAATCCTTTTGAACGTGGCCTGTCTATCTCTTGTAAGTATTGCCAGAGATCGATTGCCTGCCGGAGTACATTATTCTTGGCTCTTAAGTGACTTTGAATAAATATACAATTTAGTTTCACGGTGAAAATTCACCTGCTTAACCTGAATATTATTATAACTTTATGCTCCATCATTAATTGATAACATTTTAATCCTATTATAGGGCGCAGCACTTGTTGGTATGGCCTGGGCCGCAGCAGGGAGCGGAGCCAGAGCGGCTTTACGAGATTTTTTGGCAACGTATGCTCGCTCGGCAGCAGATCCTCGTGATCTATGGAGACTGTTGGGAAGGAGGGCCAAGGCGGATCTTCAGGTCGTCATGGAGAGCTGGACTGAACAGGCTGGATACCCCCTTCTGACACTTACTAGAGATGGTGATTTGATTACTGTCAAACAGGAAAGGTACAGATTATATTTTGACCGCAGTATATATATAGCTTCCACTCTGATAGATTAATCCATTGAAAATAACTGAGTTGGATAATATTTATTTACCTCTTTGCTTTCATTTCAGGTTCCTTCTAACTGCACAGGTTCCGCAGACCAATTCAAGTCTTCTACCCTCAATGTTGGCTTTGGAATTGGCTCTCGGTGTCCCAACGCAATGGGATGGCGTTGGCGAAAATGCTACACGTTTAACATCTACTGGTAAATTAATAAGTTATTCTGGAATTACTTGATCATTGTATAACACTTATATGGATCTCCACAATGTGAAGACGTATTTAAATAGATTGTTCACGTGAATTGATTGTCAGCTAATCACTTAACCGATTGAGCATCTAGTTTTATGTATTTTAATTTTTACAAATCTCTATCAGTTGGAATCTACAACTTTCAGGACCAAAAGGTGTGCACATAGCAATCACACTGTGTTCTAATTAATCTAAAAAATATATTTCAGGTCCATCAGAAAGACTCGAAATTGTAAATGGAAATAGTACAATGCTTTTGGGGAATCTGACGGGAATTATAACAACTTCTACTACGACCACAACTACAACCACTACCACAACGCAACCACCCCCACCACAACCGAAAGAAAAAAAGAGAGACAAATACAGGTGTGAATAAATACTCTTCAAAGCTAGATATCATATTACATAGTACACTAAATCTTATTCACTACACACATGCGAGTAGCAATAATTGCTTGACACATCATTCATCTTTCAAAACCTGATTCTAGTTAAGATAAACGATTATCACATCTTTATGAAATGATCTTTTTAATAATTCTATTTCAACAAAATCAATATATTTTGACAGTTAACTCAACACTATGTAATTCCATTTCAATGGCTTTTCTTTAACTACATAACCAAATCTAACCTATGGCCATTTACTGTAACATGATAAATTTAAATGGTCTTTCAATGTATCAACAGTATCCTACATTCATCGTAAGACATCGAATTTTTTGAAGTCTAGAATATTTTCCATCTTAGAAATATAGTTAGAATTGCAGATATGTTTATCTAATTGTCAAGGATTATTTAACGACTGTGTGTCTAATTAATTTTTCGTCAACAGGTACAGATGGTATGTTCCACTGACCTATATCTTGGGTCCCATAGACCCAAATATTACAGCTAACGCATCATCGTCCACTGCGTCAAATGGTACGAGTACACCCAGTCCTAGCTCTGCTAACGCAAGGGGGAAGAGTGGCAATCTTGCAGTTCCTGGCACCACAAATTTACTCTGGATGAATATGACTGAAGGTAAGCTTAAAGATTTTTTTTAAAAAACTATTTAAAGAAAAATAAGATTACCAATACCGGTTAACAGAGCAATGGAAACCTAGCAAATAAGTTACTCGAGTGCTTAAAGCCCTGTCATATAAAGGCAATATGGCAACTATGAATGGCAGTTTGAAATCTCATAGTAAAACCATTCATAGATCAATCAAAAAATATTTTAATCTAACGGTGGTAATAATTTTTTTCTATCCAAACTAAAGTTGTCCCTCTAATGGGGGACGCCTTTGAATATCATCTTCTCATTCTTTTGATTTTAATAATTAATAATGTCTAATTAATACATTTTTTTTATGTTCCCACAGTGAAATTCCGCATCCCACGTGGCGTGACTTGGGTGAAATTGAACTCTGGTGGTCGTGGATTATACAGGGCAAATTATCCTGCCGCAGAATGGGCCGCCTTGGCAGAAGCACTCAAAAAGGGGGCACTACCTTCAGCTGGCGATAGGGCTTCTCTAATTGACGATGCTTTTACATTAAGCAGGTACAAATAAATTTAAAAAATTTACCATTGTATTGTGTTGAAGATTTTAATTTCAGTTTCTTCTCTTCATATTGTTTTTCTTTCAAATGGAGAATGTCGAAATTACATGAGACCTTCATCCAATGAATATTAGCAGTATATTCAAGATCATAAGATTTAAAGCAGTAATGAGGGTTTCCGTATTGTGATGTTGACTTTCGTAGTTTCGTCAATCGAAAAGGATTATTAAAAAAATATGGACACAATTCTATCCGATTGTGATCATGAGCCTGTTCTATTCTGTAACAGGGTCATAAATTTTAATGCAGCATTTAGATCTGGATACCAAAAGATGAAGGGAGTTTTTAACAAAATTCAAAAAACCTACCCAGCTGCTCATGATAATGATGATGGTAATAAAGAAATGGACGTTATCTACTGGATCAGATCCTGACTCATCCTTGCTTCATTGGATAAAATCTATACTTTTTCCAAAGCATATGAAGAAAGAGTTTTACTAATGTTGATTTTTTTTTTGTTTATTTATTAATATTAATACTTTTGTCAGAGCTGGAGTCCTAAACGCATCTTCAGCTCTAAAAATCTGCGAGTATCTTGGGTACTCAACTGGCACACCGGGCAGTGACGGCGAACAGTCGAGGGCTCCGTGGAAGGCGGCAATGGCACATCTTCGGCAGTGGTCTGCGCTACTGGCAGGAGCAGCAGCTGCCCGACCTCTGCGGGAACATGTGGCAAATGTTTTACTTGGCCAACGAGTCAGTAAGGCTCTGGCTAATCGGATCCATGGGTGAGTACTTATACTTTTAATATATTTAAAATGTGCTTTATTTTTCAAAGTTTTTTTCTGTAATTCTAAGCAGTCATAACATTTCATCT